>JAEQML010081225.1:0-11290 GCA_016904865.1 Pissodes strobi
AAATGACACCTTTTTCAATGGATTTTTCCCTTCATCCTTAAAGGTTGATACAGTAATCACTAGACAGAGGGGGGGGGGGGGGGGGGTGACCTCGGTAGTCCTTCAAACTTTCGTCCCATATCTTATCTTTACTTTCTACTATTTCCCAACTAATAGAAACCATTGTGAGAGACCAAGTTGTTGACTTTCTTGAAACAAACAATATCATAAATAAAAACCAGTTTGGATTTCGAAGGGGGCAAAAGTACGGCGGATGCTGTTTCCAACTTTATGGAATCTGTACTTCATGCAATAAACCAACATAGGTCTTCGGCTGTAGAGCATCTTTATTGCTGGGAAGACCTGCTTGGTATATCCTCAACAAAATAACGGTTCAAGCTCAGATACATGACGAACCATCTAAAAAAATTAATAATGTCAACCGAGGTAGTAAAGACGAAGCCGCTGCCGATCTTGACAAAAATGCACAAAAAGAAGTGATTTCTCATGATAGTGATGATCAGGGGGAGGGGGAATGGATTGTTCAAACTAGGCGTCGACGTCAAAAGTACCATGCCACAAAGACTACCAGACCAACCCCAATTTAAGGCTCAAACCTTAATGCTGCCGAGTTGCAGGTGGCCCAGAACCGATACTGGATATTCCTGCCTGGATTTTCAGCTACTATGGAAAGCGAAGTAATTTTAAGCTTTCTCAAAAAGCACAACCTTGGCAATGATTGTGTGTGTGACAAGATGAGGATGAAAGAAACTCGCTGGAGTAGGTACATTCAAACTGGGTGTGCCTATGGACTGCAAGGACAAGATAATGGATTGTGATCTTGGGATCACAATTAACCATTTTGTCAATCTTCAACGCCGAAAGATGACGAGGGAGGCCTCGGCCAGTCTACCACGGTTAGTTCTGTAAGCTCTAGTCAAACATTAATTCAAAATAATACAAAGAGTTTTAAAATATTTTATGCTACTTTTCAGTGTTTAAGAAATAAGATTTCTGAGTTTGAGGTATTTCTGGAGGATAAGTTGTTCGACTGCTTATGTGTCAGTGAACACTGGATGGTTCAGGATGAGTTGATAATGACAAAGATAAATAATTTCCGGTTTGTTTCTGGTTTTTGCAGGTCGACATATGGTCATGGTGGTGCTTGGTCGAGATGACATGATGACAATAAATAATATCTGCAATCTTTCACAGGAACTCCACTGCGAAATCAGTGGCATGATCATCAGAAGGATTGATACACAGGTCTTGACTGTTTATAGATCACCAAATGGTGACTTCGAAACCTTCTTGGAGATACTCTCATGTGCCCTAGGTAAACTTGATCCCAATATCAGAATCATTGTGACGGGAGACTTTAATGTTCATTTTTCCACCAATAATAAAAAGGTTACAGATCTTTGCAATATGTACTTGTCATTTGATCTGTCACAGACAGTCAATTTTGCTACCCGGCAAGGAGTCTGTCTTGACAATGTGTTTACCAACTTTGTTGCAGGTTTTCAGGTACGGCACTGTGACTTTGTATCATTTCCAGACCATGATGGTATAGTGATTCAATTTGAGACGAAGCCCATGTGCATTAAGTCAAAATAGTGTACAGACCCATAACCGACTCCGGCCTTTTGCAGCTTTATAGCATGATTGAGTCTTGTGATTGGGAATTTGTGTCAGATCAATCCATTGGTCCTGAGAGGAGGTTCGAAATTTTCATGGAGACTATTCAAGAATCATTCAGGGCGTTCAAATTGTGATAAAGCGCCCAATCTGGCAGCACCGGATACATGACGTCGAGATGGGAATTGACATTCCAGTCGCCCAGCGTGGCAATCAACGTTAAATACGGAATTAGGCGCGATAAAATAAACAATACTTTTACTGGGCACCTCTTGGCTCCTCTTAATGCTTTTCTTATGGCAAAAAAGTATGGACCACTTTTCATGACGTCACTGCTAATTTCAATATCAGCTAGTTGGCATAGTTGTAGGAGGTATTATTAAGCCCCTTAAGGCTAAGGCATCTCCAGGAATTGACGGGTTGCCTGCTTACATGTTCAAAGCTTATGTTGTTTATTTAATAAAACCTATACAGATTCTTTTGACATGTCTTTAAAACATGGAATTTTTCCCAAAAAATTAAAATATGGTCGAATGGTTCCTATACATAAAAAAGGTAATACCCGAGACATCGAAAATTATCGTCCGGCCACCATCTTAAATACCTTAAGTAAGATTTTTGAGCGAATATTGCACTCTAGGATACACCAACATGTAGACTCTATTATTATTAATCGGCAGCATGGATTTGTAGGTGGGAAATCAACAATTTCTAATCTACTAGAGTGTTCAGAATTTGTTTCAACACAATTTTTAAATAAGAAGCAAGTAGATGTCATATACACTGATATGTCTAAAGCATTTGACAGGGTAAATCACAGAATTTTGATACAAAAATGTAAAATGTTTAATTTTGATGAGAGTGCATGTAAGTTTTTGGGCTCGTATTTAAATAATAGGTTTCTTTTTGTAAAAATGAACGGAAGTATGTCAGATTGCTTTATTGCTAGTTCAGGGGTACCTCAAGGTTCCATACTGGGCCCACTGCTATTTAACATGTTTATTAATGATGTATACACATTTATTGAAACAAGCAATTTTTTGATATACGCTGATGACCTACAATTTTTTGCACCAGTCAGAAGAAATGACCTTGATTGTGAATTACTGCAGTCTGACTTGAATTCATTTGCTGACTTTTGTAGGAACAACAATCTTAAAATTAATGTCGATAAATGTTTTCATATGAGTTACTGCAAAGGTTCGCCATTAGTCAAACATACATATAATATAGGCAAATTGCCACTGTTAATGAAATTACTGACTTAGGAATCAACCTTTCAACAAATCTAAGCTTCACATCACACATTAGGGAGTTATGTATCCAATGTTACCGAAAGCTGAACCTTGTATTAAGATTTTCCAGAGAATTCTCCAATTGGAAAACTTGTTTGTTGCTTTACTATGCTTTTGTTAGATCGAAATTGGAATATGGCTCTATGTTGTGAGCTCCTAAGCAGTTTATGTAAATTGATGCTTAAGAAAAAATTCAAAAAAAGTTTGTTAGATATATTTATTTTAAAAAGTATAGAGTATACCCTATGTTTCCTACCCTAATCTCATATCATGATCAGTTATTAGATTTTAAAATCAATAGTCTGAACCAACGTAGAAAAAACAATAGAATTTTACTGGTTTTTGATATATTGCATCAACATATTAAGTCACCTGAACTATTAAGCCAGATGCCAATAAATGTTCCAAGTACTAGGTTAAGGAAAAGAAATATTTTGTTTAGGGTTAATAATTCTGGGTCTCCTTTACATTTAGGGCTAATAGATTGCAATATTTTTGTTAAAGAGTTGGATTTAGATTTGTTTTTCTTGTCGCGAAACCAATTTATTAACTGCGTAACAAACCATAGTATTGTTGATTAGTATTTGTTTAGTTATTAGTTTAGTACTTAGGAATTAAAATTAGGTTTAAGTATATTATGTAAAACTCAAGCATGTAATTACCTTTTAGGTGTTTGTATGAGTATAAAAAAATAAATAAATAAATAAATGTTAAAATTGTTAAGTCATTGAAGAATGTAATTATTTACCCTCTAACCAAGATCATGAACTCGTGTGTTACAGCTAACATATTTCCATCCATTTTAAAGACTGCAAAGGCCATCCCCATTTATAAGGGTAAGGGCTCTAGGAACGAACCATAACATACTATAGACTCACATCCATATTGCCTATATTCTCCAGATTGTTTGAAAAAGTACTTAATCAACAAATCAAAGAATACTTTGAGTCCAACAATTTGTTTTTTCAAAACCAGTTTGGCTTTCGTGTTGGTAGGTCGACTACTCTTGCTACAGACACTTTCACCACTCATGTCCTAGAGGGGTTTGAGAGAGGTTGTGATACTTTCGCTTCGTTTTTTGACCTAACAAAAGCGTTTGATTGTGTCTCCCATTCTATTCTATTACAAAAGCTTAAGTTTTACAATTTCCACCCTGATAGCATTAGACTGCTTGAGACATATCTTGATGGTAGAGCCCAATATGTATTTTTCAATGGTCACCAATCAAAAACAAAACAGGTAAGACATGGTGTTCCTCAGGGTTCAGTTCTGGGACCTACCCTTTTTCTTGTTTATGTGAATGATCTTGTCAATGCTGTGCCAGATGTACGGTTGCTTCTCTTTGCTGATGACACAGCACATATATGCGCACCCTAGAGATTGATGGTATTGCCTCTGACATATATAATAGAGTGGAATCTTGGTTTGTGGCTAACAGGTTGTCTCTCAACATTGCTAAGACTCAGACCATGAACTTTTCCCTGTCACACAGAGCCCCTAAGCCTGTAGAGACTCTTGTCACTTCTCTCGGAGTCTGTCTTGATCCAGGTTTGGTCTGGGCTGAGCATGTGAACAAGTTGTGTGGTAAGCTTTCTAGTGTTATTTTCCTGATCAGAAATCTCTCGGGATGTGTTTCTGCAAATACATTGCTTCAGTCATATCATGGTTGCTTTGCTTCTCGACTTTCTTATGCACTTTTGGTGTGGGGGCACTCTTCGCATGCTGACTTGGGTGTTTGGACTGCAACGTAAATGTGTGAGAATAATTGCAGGGCTCCAGTATCGGGAATGTTGCAGACAGAGCTTTGTGCAGTTGCACATCATGACTGTACTCTATATTTTTCAGTGCCTATGTGGAATATCAATTCCACAGCAATGTACACAATCATCTGACCAGACATTGTGGCAATATTGTGCGTGGGTTTCGTCGGCTCTCGAGGACCAGGGATGGTACTGGGTGTCTGGGCCTGAACTTCTTTAATTCTCTGCCAGCTAGTGTTCGTTTACTGGAACTGAAAGTTTTCAGATCACGAATAAAAAGTTTTCTTTTATCAAGGGCATTCTACTCCTTCCAGGAATACTTTAGCTCAGATCTTGGTGAAGTATAGATGTTTTTTTATTTTTATTGTTGTAATGTTGTTTTATTAACAGTTCTTTAACTTTTTAATTTCAAGTGTTTAAGATGCAATGTAGTAATTGTAAGTTTATATGTAGTGTAGTGTTTTATATATTTTTTTACATGACTTGTGTGATACTATTTTGTAATTAACATTAATAAATTGATTGATTGCAGTGCTTTGCGATCTTTCGAAGGCATTCGACTGCGTCCGCTTATGATATTCTGTTAAAAAAGTTACATCTACGGCTTTCAAGGTAGTGAACTGAAATTCTTTGACTTTAACCTAAATTCTAGATTCCAGGTGGTGACTGTGGACGGGAGGGTGTCTCAGAGGAGACATATGTACAGTGGCGTTCCCTTACTCTTTATCATTTAGACTAATGATCTTATGAGTCTGGATAACAGACCTAAATAAAATCAAAACCTGGTGCGACGCTAATTTGGTATCCTTGAATCTTTCCGAGACAAGAGAAATCTCAATCTTCCCGACGTTTCACTTTCGCATCATACATTGGGCTCAGTGGGCTTTTCCGAATTTCTTGGTCTTCATCTCGACTACAACCTAAAGTTTGACAAACATGTTCTCGCGATCAGCAAAAAAATCTCGTCGGTTGTTATAGTGTAAAAGAGTCATTGCATCTAAGCTAGGCAAATCAGTCACTAGAATAACATATTTAACTTTGGTTGAATCCCACCTGTGCTACTGTATTCCATTCTGGGGCTGTTGTAGTAATCTATTATTTCAGTCAGCCTTCATCATGCAGAAAAGAGCTGTTCATTTCCTTTGTGGTATACATCCTAGAGCACACTGCCGAACTTTGTTTATATCAAATAAAATCCTAACCTTGCCTAGTCTATTCATTTTAGAAACAGTATGCTTTATCCACAAACACTTCTCACATTTCCCACAGGGAAATGGTCACTGTAATACCCGGCAGTCTGATGACCAGAGATTGCCCATCCCATATCTTACTCTTGTTCAAAAGTCTTTGATCTGCAGGGGAATTAAAATGTATAATCATATACCTATTGATATATGCAATAGCTCGAATCTAAAAAGATTCAGAGCCCGATGTAAGGTTGTCTTGCTTGAATTGGCGTTCTATTCCATTCAGTCTTACTTTGATCATAAATTTTGACAAGAGGCTTGTGTTGTAGCTTCTGTCTGTGTGTTTGTTGAGGTCATTATGTACGTTTTGTAGGATTAAGGTCATCGTATATGTTTTATAGCATAGATATGCTTCATTGTATCAAATTTTAGCAAATTTCATTTTGAGATAAATTACCCCTATCCAGATGTAAGTTTTACCAGCTTTGTCAATAAGTATTTTCATTTCATATGTAGTTCTTGGACAATAAAGCATGTTTTCTACTCTACTCTACAATTATTAAAATCACAATTACTTACAAATCCAGTTCGGTTTTAATATGATTGTCTTCTTTATTAATGGTAGGTTTTTCATCTAAATCACTGTCAGCTTTAATTAAATAGTTCCTAGAAACATTAAACAGATACTCTATTTCAAAATGTTTCAGATAGGTTAATTATATTCAAGAAAACTCATTGAAATAAATACTACATTATTTCTCCTACAACTACTACTTACGAAAATGAGAAAAAATGCACGGTTAGGCAAAAATTTTTTCAGCGCAAGTAATTTCAACAAGACCCTATTTGAATAAATGGTGAATGACTGTTAATTTAACAGCATGATTTATTTGACATATGTGGATGACATGATGAGTACTTTTCAAAATACATACTGAAAAGTGGATTTCAACACACGTGTGTTATTATTTCTTAAGATTTTAAAGAGAGCTTTTTGTGTCATTTTCAGAGGTAGTCGTAGAAAAATAGTGCATATTATGTGTCTGAAAGTACATTTTCAACCTCAAAGGATTTCTGCACTCGGCTGATGCCTCGTGCTAAATATGCTCCTTGTTTGAAAACCAGTACCTTCAACCCATGGTATGTAATATACTATTACTGTAACTAATATTATTTTTGGGTGTTACAATGATACAACAGAAATTGCACTTTTACCTGCCATCTAAATCATCCTCTCCACTTTCAAAAGCTGCATTTTCATATTTTATACAATGTTTCTTCAATTCGGATTCTCTACAAAATACATTCCAATAAGTAATACATTTTTGAATAATGGTCACAGGCTTTTGGTTTTATAGCAGAATATTCTGTATAAACACATGGAAAATAAACTGGTCACCAAGTTTTCAGCTTATTTATATTGATTATAATCTTAAACTTAAAGACCATATTATTGCATTAAATAAAAAGCTTTCTGAGATTGAGTTTCAGTTAGTTTGACTTGTCCACTGTTCGTGTTCTACGAACATGTTCAGTATATCTTAACCTGGGTCTTGTGACATATAGTTATCACGAATTTTGCAAGTTTTCTTTTTTTCACCAAAAAGAGGGTGTTCTATAAAGTAGTTTACGGCAAATTAATCATACACCAAATTATTTCTCTCTCGGCATTGCTCTTCAGTGGGTAAAGATTTGTGGAATATGGTTTTTGAACTAGAACCCCTACATAATAAGTGATCACTGGCACACAAAGCATGACATAACCAAATCACTTAGTCCATTTAGAAAACATTTAATTAATTACTTACCCAATAAGATACTGATTGTCTTCTTCATTCCAAGAAGCATCAAGTTCATCAAACTCAGAATCATTCTCTTCCTTAATTGTGTTTGGCAATTCTTCCAGAAGAATTACTGATTCTGGTATTTTCTTACCCTTATTATTTCCCAGATTGCTAGACATAATATTAGAAATTAGAAGTGTCTGATGTTTCCACTGCAGAAAATAAAATACGATTCCTTTGACCTTTGTTTATCATATATATAATACGGATTATATATATGTTGTTTATACAGGTAAATCCCTTGTCTCTTGTCAGTCTTGTCGAGATGGCCGCATTTGTCCAAATGTTCAAATGTCCAAATCCTTTCGGAACCGTTCGGATTTTCGAAGGTCGGTCAGCCGGCAAAACGCTGACGTGAAGAGAGAATTATGCTCGACGTTCCAAAGAATAACATAACCCAAAATACCAAATAGAATGACTTTTTTTTTATATATTATCTATGTAGAATGACCGATTTGTTTACATTTTATAAAACTCAATTGCATTGTCTTTATAAGAACAATAGTAACTTAAGAAAGGAGGAAAGTATAAACAATGGTATGCTTGCAAAGCTTTGAATTTTAATTACCGCAAACTTATTTTTCATAATTAGCCTATGATTTGAGAAGAAAATCGGGTAACTAAAAATTAAAGTATTTTTTTTTTAATTGAAAAGAAATCCTTTATTCAGGCAGTTATACATAATCTACAGTTATGGATATACATAATACACCCAATGTGTAAAGAGAGGTTACCCTCTAAACAATGTATATAACATTGGTACTGAGGGCACTGATTTTATAATGTTTTTCTAGGTGTGCAACATATATACTATTATACAACAGAAAAACTATACACTAAAGATAAAATCTAAAATGCTGTTTTAACTTACTAATAAATGTATTGTCTTACTTCATTTTTTATAATTGGTGGTAATTGGTTAAACGTATCCGAGGCAGCACTTATCGGGTTTAGCAAGGCTTTATTTGTTATTGCGCTTCCTAATCGAATATTATTAATATTTCTTAAATTATGGTTGTATTTGGTTATTGTATCTAATTATAGTATTGCAGTTTGATTTATTAATTAAAATTTTATTGATTAACTATTTAGCTTATTCCAACAGAAAAACAGTATATATAGGATGAATATTTAGAATTTGATGCAATAATTGAAATGGTTTTATTTTCTCTCGTTAACAACTTAATCCATCTCAAATATAATTAAAATAAAGGCTTGATTCAATACAGAAACACTAACTAAACTAATCGAGTTCGTAGTTTAGTATAATTTGAGCAAGGTTTGTTAAGTCACCTTTCCTGAACATTACCTGTGCTTTTTTTGGGATAATCGAGGATCGAGAAGTACCTAGGATTACAAATGGCACATACAATGACCCTAGGTTTCAGATTGCGAATTTATAAATTTATTCATGGATAAAACTCAATTTATACATCACTAATTAAATAAGTCCATTGTTCAATGTAGATTTTGAAAATATTTTTATTTTTTTACTGCATATAGGTAACCAGCATTGAAAATACTGCATCTATTGTGTTGATGTTAGTCGAATAGCAAGAAAGAGTTTTAAGGATTGGAAAAATGGAAATAATGGAATATGTAAATGAAACTAATGATTGTGTCAATCATAAAATAATTATTTCTTATTGTGGATTTAGCAATTATTTTTCAACATCAGTTTGTGTGAACATATGCAACAAAACTTGCTTTAATCTACTAGAAAAGATCTCAACAAATTGTTCAAATAAATAAGTATACTTCAATGATAAGTAAACAGCATTCAGCTAATATTTTCGAATTAACAACAAAAAAGTTACGTTTAGAACTTGTTGAGAAATTTTCTATCCTTTCCAGCTACCCTAATCTATGTCAGAATAATTATTTATTTTGTAGGTGATATAAAGCAGTTATGGACAGATACAAGAAAACAAAAAATTAAAGACTAAAAAATTGCACAATTACAGTTTCTCAGTTGAAAGATAATGCAGCCATTCTCAAGCTTACTTCAGAAGTGGGGCTGCCAGATGGTCGGGAGTTACCGGGAGTCTCCCGGTTTAGAGGTTGAGCTCCTTTTCATTTTGTTTAAACTTAGCACTAAATAATTGATTTAAAAACTGCGTGTGACTGTTATTTGTCATAGCAAAAATAGGATGTTTTGACAAATTGGTGAATGCCCATTAAAAACAATTTGTCCTGTAATGGTAGGCTCAGAGATATTTATCTCTGGGTAGGCTCATAATTTACTTGACAACAAAATGTAATTTTTCCTCATGTTGAATAACTTATTTGCGTGGAACAAACTTTCCGAATTTTGTTTTTTTTTTTTTTAATTAAACAATTATTTCTCACTTTTCAGACATTATTTTTTTACGCTCATTAGAGACATCCCAGAATTTGAGATGCAGTCTCCCGAAAATTGGTATCTGTGATCTAGCAACCTTATTCAGAACCCACCAATAAATTATTGGAAACTCGTTACAATAAAAAAGTTTGACTGCCACTCTGTTTGAAACTGAATATTGAAGTTAATTATGTTGCAGTGGTAATGAGCAGAGACACATTTACAAATACACCAAGAACCTTAAAGACCCAATACAATAAACCTATCCTAAAACATAACATTCACAATGCACTATTAGTCTTCTTTTGAGATATGTATATAAAAAATATGGGTTATATCAATGGATTAAAAAAAAATTGCAGGAAAATTAAAATAGCGAGTAAAAATTAATTACAGTCCTTAGCAGGAATAAATGTTAATTTCGAAGACATTTTAATTATACTGCAACCGTCTGAAACACTCACACATTTTAAATAGCCATATATCAAAACCGCCTTTCATAACAACCACCACCAAATCTCTATGTATAAATAAAGGTAATAATACATGCTCAAAATTATGGAAAGTAAATAAAAATTTTACGTTAATATATTTCTATACATATACGAAAACCAACAGCAAATCTCCATGAATGCATAGAGGTAATATTTTATAAAAACATGCACAAAATTATGAAATTTTAAGGAACAATTTACTTGCATAAATATTTGTAGACAAATAATATAAAAATCAACAGCAAATCTCTATATATAAAGGCATGTAATAATATATAGCATATCTTAAATTATAGAATGTAAAGAATAATATTATTTAGCTGTTTTTCTACACAGTCTATATAAAAACCAACAGCAACTCTCTATGAATGCATGAAGGTAATAATTTATACCAATACATGCCCAAAATTATAAAATGTTAAGAAAAATGTTAGTTTCATAAATATTTCAAGACAATTTTAAAATTTGATTGCTAACTTGTTCCACAAAAGGTGCCTTGATGATAAATGTCAATTAGATAAAAATCAAAATTCCTTGGTTCCCATATATATAAAAAGTTCTGAAACTGAGTGACAAACATTAATAGCTTAATATTTCCTACATAAAAAGAGTATCCCACTAAAATGAAGGCACATGAAAATCTTTTCACTTAAAACTCAAAAACTGCATCTTATCTCTTTAAACCATATACTTATATAGTTTATATATATATATATATGCTTTAAACCCCTGGCCTTAATATATTAGGTTAT
>JAEQML010081226.1:0-11290 GCA_016904865.1 Pissodes strobi
ATATAGGCAGGGATAGTGATTATTTCGACCCTCTATGGTTGTCATTCTAGTTGACAGATGACAGGTGACAGGTCCTTAAAAATGACATATATCTGATGAGCCGAAGGTGCTGTCACCCTCCATTTATACTACTTTAATATTTTGTTTGTTTTATTATGCCATTACAATAGTTAAAAATTAGCAATATAGGCAAGGATAGTGATTATTCCAACCCCCTATAGTTGTCATTTTAGTTGACAGATGACATGTGTCAAGTCCTAAAAATGACATATCTCTGATGAGGCGATGGGTTCTGAAATCCTCTATTTATACTACTCTAATATTTTGTTGGTTTTGAAACATGTCATTTCAATAGTTAAAATTTAGCAATATAGGCAGGGATAGTGTTATTCTAGTTGACAGATGACAGGTGTCAGGCCCTAAAAATGACAGGTTTCTGCTGAGGCTTCCATTTACACTACTTTTATATTTTGTTGCTTTTGAAATATACAATTTTAAAAATCAAATGTAGTAATATAGTCCGAAATAATCATTGGCAGGACTGAATAACGACTCAGACTTAATGGAGAACGTGCCTTACCTCACGGTCAGATAAATTGCATGCCAGTATTATTAGTACTGTACATTTTTCACAGCCGTGACAGTACAATAAGACGTTCCCTCACAAACCCGCATGGATGGCAATGTGTACATTCGACCCTCTTTCCGGGATTCCTGGATAGCTTAGCTTCACTCCGCGTATTTTTGATTAACACTACTCTCAAGATTAGCGGAAGCTTTTGATGTTCTTATCTCGCGAGCCTCCAGTCGTTATGTTGTTTTAATCTAATTTGCTTTAAGCGTCAGATTTTTGAGATTTGCCGTAGGCCCGATCGATAGTTAGTTTATTTGGCAGAATATCGGGGTTTAGAAAAACAGGCCTTAAAATTGGGAAAGCTTAGCTGGTTTTAAAGTTGTTTATAGTCGGTGTAGAAAGCTTAGGAAAAGTGCTAATTTTCAAGTCTCTTGAAAACTTGAGTCCCAAAGCTCGAAAATTTGAATTTTGTAAATATTCAAATATCAAACTATAATGCATTTTGAAGGTAAGGGATGTGAGTATTGATAGCCAGAGGGAGGCAAGAAAGATCCCATGATGGAATGAGCTAACGGGCAAGGTATTTAAATACTGCTTTTAATTATTAGATTAATGTTTCTTGAGCGCGCCTCGTAGCACCAATGGCATTAACACATCCACGGCAAATAAGACTATTACCGGGAATGCTCAAGAAATTATATATCAAACTTTGTTTAATTTAGCTGTAGCTTAAGTTTTGTTCACCATATTTGCTAACTGAATATACAGAGTGTTCCACATTTGGTTTTACCAATATAGGTGGTGGTTGAATGACTGAAAGATATAAGGTAGGGTAAATTAAAGAAAAGATTCCTAGTTCATGGAGATGCCAATTTTTTTCGCTTTCAGAGCTATTGGGAAATATGTGGCAACGTTGCCATTATTGTTCCAAAAATGTCAATTATTCCAACCGACCGCAACTGTATATTTTCAAGTCAGAACTACCAGAAATAGTGTATCAATGAAAATTAATATTAAGGGTTTTTGAACGATTATGAATTAGAAGCGGTTTTAGCAACGTTGCCAGATTTCTCCTTTTTACCCTATACGCAGTAATTTCGATAAAAATCGGCATCATGGATAGATACAGAGGAAAAACGGTTGAAGAGAAAAAAACGATTTCCACTTTCTTATTTTGTATGGAGGAGAAGGATGGTATCATTCACAAGTGTTCAAGCGCTCGACTTTCATTCATTTACCAAGCAAAGAGAAGTCATAAGAATGTAGACTTGTCGTTGGAAATATAAATTCGATGATTTCCTGCTCGACTAATCGAGTTTAATCGAACCATCATCCCCCGCCCGTTCAAACGCAGTTGCTTCGATTGACAGACAAACGCATCGGCAACACGAAATCGGGACAGCTCCGTGACACGTGTTATGAAGGGCCCGTCACTAGCAACAGTCCATGAATAAACAAGGGCCGTCGGCCTCGCCCTGACGAATGTTCTACGGCCCGACAATTTGCGGAGGAATACTAAATAGGGCCGGAGGGTCGGCTTAAATGTTACACGCGAGTGCTATAACGAACAAGTTGGCCCTTGTTTATGGATAGACAAAGGAGGAGGGTGTTTCGGCCCTGGATCGAAGGGCACTCGAGAGCTTATCGGATTGACATGTTGATGTTGCATCTGCGTTGACGTGATTGGCCAGAAATAAGTCAAGAAATAAAACAAAATCGAAAGTCCGTTTTTAAAACTCCGGCGAACTGTGATGCAACAGCCCGGCGAGCGGGCCCGTCGAGTCACCGAGTTAAAGACCCGTTGTGCCCGTTCCCATGTCTTCTTGTTAAAGCGGTTTCTTGTTTTCGGTTTTGGTTTGTTGTTGTCTTTTCGTTGTTTTGAAGACGCGCGCGCGGACGCGGGGGGGACGGGACTATACGGACCGCACCGCGGAGAAATAAAGCTTCTGTACTGATAGCGAAACTTGTTAGCTACCACATGCGACAAGCAGATATTCAATTGATTATTATTATTATATTATTAGTATTATTATTATTATTATAACACTCTGGAGTCAAATTAACTAGATGCACCCTCTCCTAATATAAATAAGAAGGGTGTGTTTAGTGGTCTTGCCGCTATATAAGGCAAGGCTGCATCTAGTAACTTTACATTCTAGAGTACTCTGGAGTGTTGAGTTTTTTGCGTTCTAATATCGATTTTTAAATTTGAATTACATTTTACTTATTGCTAATAACGATAATCACTTGAGTAGAGTAGAAAGTGCAGTATGTGCACCATTACTTTAAGTGCTTCTATAATCCACGGGTGTGTTTACTGTCAAACTAGAGTACTCCAGCCTGTAGTATAATTGAATGCATCCTCGATCCTCGCTTCAGAAGCAAGGGTGTTTCTTGTTTGTTTTCAAAATAACCCGATGTCACACCCTAAATTTCGTCGTAAACATGTCAGTGTCATAAATCACGTGATATTCCTATACACCTGTAAACAGAAATTAGTTGCCAAGGCTGGCAACCATTCATCGAAATATCTTTTATTGAATGCGCGTCCGAGCGGACAATAATAATAATGCCGGCTCGTAAATCAACGTTGGGTGTTACCCGGTCCGGTCCGGATAAAGCCCCTTTTATTAACGTTTGAGTTTGAGAAAGAAAAATCTACTCTCCTCCGTCTCTTCGCACGCCTTTTTGGTTATTCCGGGAGAGAAAAATGGACGACTGAATGGTAAGTACATTTTTCGTAAAAGAAGGTTATGATATGATACTACGTAAGTGATTTTAATTTTTAGGCGTTGGATAACCTGTGCGGACTAATCAGGTCATTGACATGACTGTTGTAATCGATGTGACAGCAGGGCGCCTAATACCTAGCATTCTGTCATGCGTACCAGGCACTACAGGGACCCTCGCTCTGTAAGGGAAGAGGGGGTTAAGGAGTTGAGAAATGTTAGACATACGAGGCAAGGGGGGGGGGGCAATTTTCGAATGCCGCACTAGTGAACAGAGGGACAGGGTAAAACAATTATTGAGTAACAAAGAAAAATGGAATATTAAAGGGGACGTGTCTAATAGACCTAAGTTCAGAATAGGGGGGGTTGAAAAGGGGATGGCAGGCGCTACGTGAATAGAAGCAAAGGGGGAAATCTTCAGGGAGATAATGAGGGCAGGCAAAGTAAATATGGACCTCACGGTGAAGTTTGTAAGTGAATATATTGATGTGGCAATGTGCTTTAAGTGCTGCCGCTTTGGGCATGTGGCTAAATTTTGCAATGAGGAGGTGGTGTGCCACAAGTGTGAGGGAGGTGGTGTGCCACAAGTGTGAAGGGGGGGGGGACACACGAAGGCAAGGACTGCGATGGAAGTCACGAGCTAGACTGTCCCAACTGCAAGAGGATGAGTGTCCAGAAAACCGAGAAGTGCCACTCAGCTAGGGATAGGGATTGTCCTATTTACAGGCTCAAACTGGAAGAAAGGAGGGGAAGAACTGGTTATTAGAATGGCGGCTAGAGAAACATTCTCTGTCCTGCAATGGAACGCAGGAAAAGGGAGAGAGGCGTGTGAATTGATGAGAAGAAAGTTGTGTGAATGGGACATCGATGTGGCACTAATACAAGAACCGTATGGAAAACTAGAGTATAGAGTATTACAAGGTTTTTAGTAATGGGGAGGGTGCTAAGACGCATATATGGGTCAAGAAGAGCCCTAGTACATGGACTTTGCACTAACAACATCGTCGCGGTCAGGGTTGAGCATAAACAGCATTGTTTGGTCTTGGCTAGCGTGTACGATGAACCAGGAGGAAATTCTAATACCAGGCTAATGAGAGAGGGAGGGGAGCTGGGCAACCTGAAAGAAAAAATGATAATTGGAGGGGATTTCAATGCTAAGAATGAAGCCTAGGGGGGGGGGGGGAGTATAACGAATGTTAGAGGGGAAGAGTTGTTATTATGGACAACCCAAAATGATCTTCGGCTATATAATGAGGCGGAATCACTAGCCACATTCAGTGGGGCAAAGGGGGAAAGTTGGATAGATACGACCTGGGGGAAGGAACTAGCCCTAAGAAACTAGAAGGTAGAGGACGAAGAATCACTACATTCGTTACCAACTGGAGATGAGCCTGGGACAGGGGTATAGACCAAGACCTAAATACAATTTTAATGCGACAAACTGGGTAAGATTCGAAGCAGGAATTAAGAAATATGAGGTCTGAGAGAGGACCTGGAAAACGAGGCTAGAAACTTCCAACGGCACTGCAGTGGGATCTGTCGCACTAGGATCAGCAAGTACCAAGAGGGTGAATTTGTTAACGATGAATGGTGGGATGGCCAACTTGGGAAAATAAGAGCAGAGGTTCGTAAAGCCAGAAAGGACTTTCAAGAAGAACTGGATCAAGACCGTAGGGAGACAAAAATGCAGACATGGATGGGTAAGAGAAGAGAATATAAAAACTTGATAAAGGAAAAGCGACTAGAGAGTTTGACAGAAAATGAGAGTTGGGAGAGAATATTGGAGCTGCTGCGCAAGAGAGGAATTATCAGAGGTGAAAAAGCCATAATAGACAGGGGAGGAAGGGAAATTACAAAAAAGAAGGATCTAGACCTTTTTCTGACAGAATTAAACAATACAGAAAAAGTTGAAAGGGAGCGCTACGAGCGCAGTAAGACATGAGCACAGCATTTATGACAAAGATTTGGAAGAAAAGGAGGTGGAAGAGGCAATTAGGTCACTGAAAAATAACAAAGCATGTGGAGCGGACAACATTCCTAACGAGGCGGTGAGACACATATGGGAGGCAAGAAAGGACTGGATTTTGCAACTTTACCAACAATGTTGGAGGACTTCTTGCCTTCCGGAGGCCAAGTTGTGTTGGATCCCTAAACCTACGGGAGGGTATAGGCCAATAATAAGCCTACTACCTTTGCTCGGCAAAGGGCTTGACAAAGTAGTGAATGTGAGAGTGCGAGAGTGGTACGAAAGGAATGAGAAAATGAGTGATGAACAGTACGGATTTAGGAAGGGAAGAGACACTATTCAGGCGATTGAAAGGGTAATCGAAGAAATTCGAAGAGTGAAAGTACTCACTAGTCGTGAACGCTGGACCTCACGAATGCCTTTAACCTGGCATGGCCCGTCCAGGTTGATCGGCAGATGGACAGGATAGCTATGCCGGCCGGGTAGAATGAGAGAGATGCTGTCGGACTTCCTGAAGAACAGGAAGGTCCGCAGCGGAGAAGAAGAGAGAATGATAGAAAGGGGTTGTCCTCAAGGGTCGAGCATAGGACCAACTCTCTGGATAGTGTGTATGGAAGGATGGATAAGGAAGTTGAGAGAAGCTGGGGAAGGAGTGTATGCGCAAGCCTTTGTCGACGATCAGGTGATAGTTATAGAGGGCAAATCGGTCAAAGAAATTGAGTGAAAATGGATCAGCACCTGGGAAATTTGTAGATCATGGGAGAGGGAAAGCCGGTCTAGGTATAACCTAGCCAAGACTAAATGTATGTCTGTGGAATCTCGAGGCTCAATAAGGGGACCGGTGTGGTGCAAGTAGGGGATCAGAGGGTAACATGTGACTATTGGATCGATTTCCTAGGGATAAGGCTTGACACGAAGATGAATTTCATTGAACACGTGACGAAAGTGAGAGCAAAGGCCGGGGGAATCGTTACTGAACTTGGGGGGCTTTGTAGGAATAAGGGGGAAATTAATAAAGATAAGGTGAAGTTAATCTACGAGCTTGTGGTGGTGCCCGCATTGATGTATGGATGCGAGGTATGGGGTGAAAGGTCCAAGGATACTAGAATCCAAAGACAGTTGAATGCAACACAGAGGATGTTTCTGGTTATGATGTGTAGAACTTACAGGACTGTGCCAACGGAGGCGCTGCAAGTGGCAGCTGGCGTGCCCCCGCTGGACATAGTTGCTGGGATTAGGAATGCGATGAGGACGAGGGTGATTGAGGAAAAGAGAATGAATGAAGTATGTGAAGGAGAAAGAGCATGTGTATGGGAACGTCTTGCAACAGTGTCGGGGTATCTAGAAGGGGAACAAGGAGACAACGTTTTTGTGGACATGGGTGGTGACGAGGGAATAATGGGCCTGGGATATATAATACAACGAGGGGGGGGGGGCTGGGTTAAGAAACACTGCAAAGTTTTAGGGGTAAGCGTTTTAGGGGTAAGCTGACATTTTCAGGGGATTTAGACGGGGTAAAATGAAGATTCTGTGCCAAAACTGGAGGTCGTACCCCCCGTTTGGGCAGGAGGGAGGGGAGAAGAAAAAACTTAAAGAATTAATTCCGGGAGAACGGGATGCGGTAGGGGATCCAAATTTTAATGGGAGATGTGGCACCTGGGGGCTACCTTGGGCCATGGGGGGAGGGGAGGTTCTATTTTAAGGGGGGCTTTCGGGAAAACCGTTTTTTGGCCGTAGCTCTGCAACGAAGCCTCGGATCGAAAATCTGAGCAAGACGGGAGGAGAAAAAATAATTACCCCCCCCCCCCCCCGACCCCGGTTTTTTTTTACAGATAGAGGGGATAAATTGACAAAAAGGGAGAACGAAGCTCGGAAAGTAAATAAAAGTAGTGGGAAAAGCGTTTTTCGACGAAAAAAGAGAGAAGGAGTTGAGCTACGAGGTCGGGGATGACAAAAATGGAAAGAGCAAAAAAAATCCTTTGTAAAGAATTTTTTTTTTTTTTAATTTTGAAAACGGAGATTTTCTTTTTGCTTTTTGTTATTGAATTCCGGGAGAACGGGATGAGGTAGAAGGTTCACATTTTTATGGACGGTGTGGTACCTGGGGGACTACCTTGGGTCATATGGGGGGCGACGGGGCTCTATCGTAAGGGGGGAATAATTAGGAAAAACCGTTTTTTGGCCGTAGCTCTGCAACGAAGGCTCGGATCGAAAATCTGAATTTTTTCAGCTTCCGCAGGAAGCTGTCCCTGGTCGGATGACGGGAATAATACCCCCATCCCCCACGCCCCCGATTTTTTTTTACAGACGGATGAAGTTCGAAAAAAAAGGGAGAAGGAAGCTCGGAAAGTGAACAAAAGTAGTTTGGATCGAAATAAAAAAAAAATTATATAAAAAAATGTTAGAAATAAAAATAAGGGGGGGGGGGGGGAAGGGATTTTTGGGGAAAAAAAAGGGAGGGGGTGGGGTAAAAAGGGGGGGGAGGGAAAAAAGGGAAAAGGGGAAAAAATCTTTTTAAATAAAAAAAAAAAAAATTTCAAGATTTTTTTTTTTTAAATATGTCGAATTCGGGCGCAAAAGTTGCGGAAAAATAAAAGATTTTAAAATAATATATAAAACAAAAAGAAATGGCGGACGGGGCGATTTTTCGAAGTTTGAAACAAGTTTTTTTGAAAAAAAGTGCCGAAACCGGGGGCAAAAGTTGCGGAAAAATAAAAGAATGAAAAAAATATATATATGAAAAAAAGATGGCGGACGGGGTGTTTAAAGGCGAAAAAGGCGGGGAAGGATTTTTGGGGACGAAAAAGTGGGGAAGGGATTGTTTTGGTTAGTCTGGGTCGGGTTAGGATGAGTTAGGATGTGTTAGGTTGGGTTAGGTTCCGCGACATGCAATGCATAACTTGAGCATTGTACAGAATTTGTAGAGAGGTAAGGAGAGACAGGATTGACCTATCTTTTAAGGGGATGCAGCTGGTAAATGGACATAGAAACATGGCCGGATATCTAAGGCGGCTTAAACTTGAGCAAAGGGGATTGAAGATTCGAACTATGTCAGGGACAACTGCACCTTGGAAGATAGAGTCAGAGTGAGAGAGCAGATGATGAATGAGTTTGGTGGATGGGATAATAGACAGTTACGAATGAGGAATAAGAGTGTGCAAGAGGAGGTGCGAAAGGTGAATGAATGGACAACGGCATCGATTAAAGATGTCGATTTCGTAAGGTGATTCATGCTCAGCATTAATATTACAATTAAGTAAATAGGACAGGGTTAGAAATGGTTATGTTATACAAAATTATCTCAATTGTTAATTATTATTAGTAAGGACCACTATGTATGTGTTAAGTCTGTATAGTGGAAATATACCGTATTGTAAACTTAAATAAATGAAAGTAAAACAGAAAAAGGCTTCTTTCCCCGCTAATCACCCCACCATTATTGGGGTTCTCTTAACAGGGGTCCCTCGTACTGGGGAGTTGGTTGGGGGTTCCTTGAGAGTGGTTTTGCTAGTTATCGGGTGGACGATAGGCCGATGCTGAAAGGTGGGAGGCAACAAACATTTCACTCTTCATGTAAGGTGCAGGTTCTGCAATTTAGTTGAGCTTTTCATGGCTTCTGCTACACCATCGAAACGAGACCATCAGGACATCCGATATTATTTGCTATAGCAGCAAAAACGATGACGTAAGCATTTCACAGACTTAATGCCTTGCTATAAACGGGGACCCAGACGCACTTTCTTCCAATCAAGATAATTTCGATAAAAAGCAATGGTAAATTGCGGTAACAATGATCATTATCTCCGGTTCTCTTCTATGAATAAAAACTATTTCGTAACGTCTGATGGCGCAACAAATCGAGGTCATTAACTATATACAGGTGCACTTTTATGTATCTCTCTCAATTATTGTCAGTATTAACGACGGGCCGAATATTTTTGTTGAAAATCTTGCAACAGTAGTAGTAAGGACACTAAACACAGCTTTGCTCTACAGAGCGAGGGTGCAGTCAGGCGAAATCCATGGGATGTTTTGTGACGCATCGAGTAGAATTACGTGTCTTCAAGTATTACAAAACTAACCTAAATTAGCCCAAAACCTGACTTTTTTTCAATACCCATAGTTGCATAGTTGACCAAAGCACTAAAAGCGTCCATTCTGCCATGCATACCGTGCCGTAAGATCACTAGTTTCTATAAGGCAAAGGTGTGTTTAGTGACTTTACAGTTTGGAGTACTCTAGTGTTTTGTTGTGCCATCTATACTGCGTGCGCAGCTGTATCTGCCGTTTCTTACATTCAACTGACCCGCTAAAGTGTCTTCTTAATTTCATACATTTTGTATTATAGTTGGCCAAAGCCCACAATGCGTTCATTCGGCCAGGCTGCTTCCATAAACCGAGGGTGCATTTAGTGACCACTCTGGACTGTAAGATCACTAAAGACATCTTTGCCTTATGGAAGAGAGAATTGAGTGCGATAAAGAAATGGGGGTAATTTGGCCGATCAGGCCGGATACAAAATCGCAGCAGGTATTTCATTGCACGGGAAGTACTTCGGGCTTTAATTAAATTCATGAAAACGTATTTCCAGGGGGATTTTCCACTAATGTAGTTTCCTAGTTGGCACGATTCCGACACGAAGAAATAATATCGCCCTCCCCCCGTGTGCGGCCGTAGATCGATATTCGCGAAAAGTTGGACGTGTTTCGTTCGGGGTCCGAATAATTATCGTACTACGTCGTAGTTCCGAACACGCGAATTATATTATGCAGTTTGAGCCGTATAGGCCATGGGCGTAACAAATTTAATTTTCTAAGGGGGGCAGCGCCTTTGCAATATAATGCCGAATAAATGTAACCATTTTTTCAGCTGGATCGTATTTTTAAGCAAGTCGAAAGCACATGCACGTGGGAAGTAATTTATTCAAAAATAGACCTCCTCATGCCCCCAATATTCCTTTCGGGGGAATGGCGACAGACATACAAATACACTTCCCGATTTTAAAAAAATTGCATCATCAATTCTTCCATATTAATATCATCCATTTCCTGGGACGCCACTGGTTCGGACCGGTATCGATTTCCGGAAAAATGTACTTGTATATTTGCCGGGGTGCATGTATAGGTAAAAATAGATCCCGTTGTTGGCCGTTTGAGAATTAAAGGAAATATTTAGCCGGAAATGGAAATGGGAGACGAGTAATTTATGGAACGCAGTATACATGCATGCAATCTATATTTTAGTACAAGGAGGGTATTAATAAATACGTGATACGATTATTATTATCATTATCGCCTTTTACGTCGAATTCCAACAGGGATTGGTCAAGCATCGAATGACTTGGCACGGAGGCAAAGTTAAATTTTATTAGCTGGGACACCCTATACAGTTCGATAGAGTTCTGTTATTTTCAGATTTTAAGGTCTGAATTGACACTCTAAAAAGCCGAATTCCGAGCTTAACATATAGTTTGAAGTATTATTTCAAAGTTTAAAGTATTATTTCAAGTATAAAGTATATGTTAAAAAAATCTGAATTCAGTTTTTGAGGTCTGAATTCGAGATAATGCCAAGGCGGAATTCAGGCTTTAATGTTCTGAGGCCTTTTAAGCTTTCACAGTTTACAGCCTCAATTCTGATTCAGGTTTAAAAGTCTGAATTAAGCCTTAAAAGTCTCGATTTGGAATTATTTCTGAATAAAGATTTTAAAGTTAAAGTCTGAAATACATTTTATCAGATTTTAAAGTTTGAATTTAGAATTTAAGGTCTGAATTCAAGATGATGCCAAGGCTGAATTCAGAATTTAATGTTTAAACTTAAACATATAAACAAAATTCTGAGACCTTTTAAGCATTTACAGCCTCAATTCAAACTTTGAATGTCTGATTCAGGTTTTAAAATCTGGATTAAGTGTTAGGAGTCTGGATTAAGATTTTTAAATTTAAATTCATAGTTTAAAGTAAGTAAAATTTCAATATATTTAAACAGATTGCAGCATCACTTCTCGGTCAGCTTTTAAAGT
>JAEQML010081227.1:0-11290 GCA_016904865.1 Pissodes strobi
ACATCAGGTAAAATTAAAGCCAAAAATATAATAAAAGTGTTGCCTGGATCCAAAGGTTCAGCGAAAAATATCTCGACAAAATTGGAGGCATTTTCTACTTTTATAACCACGGATATGATTGACCATATAGTTTCCTGTACCAATATCTATATTGAAAATAGAAAAGCCAAATTTTCATATCAAAGAGAAAGAGACTGTAAATTAACGTCCCGTAATGAAATTCAGGCTTTATTTGGAGCCCTTTTTTTAATTGCAATAAAAAAAGGAAACCATGTGAACGTTTTGGAATTGTGGTCTAATGATGGGACTGGAATGCTAATATTGAGAGTTCTCTTTAGCTACAAGAGATTTCTTTTTCTCCTTCGTGCTCTTCGCTTTGATAGTATTCTAACCAGAAAAGATCGTGAGAAGACTGACAAATTAGCTGCTATTAGGTTGATTTACACGCTTTTTGTCTCTAATTGCAAGAATAATTATAGTTTGGGAGAATTTGTCACTATAGATGAAATGCTCCATCCGTTTCGAGGTCGATGCAGCTTTGTACAATATATGCCACAAAAACCAGCTAAATATGGTATTAAAATATATGCGCTTTGTGACGGCAGGACGTATTATACCTGGAACTTCGAGATATACTGTGGAGCACAATTTGATGGCCCTTACAAGACGTCAAATAAGCCATTCGATATTGTACAGAGATTGGTGAACCCTATCATAAAATCCCATAGAAACCTAACCACAGATAACTATTATACTAGCTATCCGTTAGCCGAATACCTCCTTCAGAAAGGACTAACGTTAATTGGTACCATGAAAAAGAACAAAAAAGAAAATCCACCCGATTTTCTACCGAATAGTTCACGCCTAGTAGGATCAACTCTATTCGGCTTTCAAGATAATATGACTCTAGTGTCATATGTGAGCAAAAAGAATAAGGCTGTAATTTTATTGTCAACGATGCACGATGCAGGTGAAATTGACGAGACCACTAACAAGCCACAAATCATTTTGGATTACAATAGAACAAAATGTGGCGTTGATATTGTTGACCAGAAATGTGCATCTTACACAACTCCAAGAATTACTAGAAGATGGCCTCTTGCAATTTTTTTTCGAATCCTTGATATTGCCGGCATCAATTCTGAAATAATTTACAATAATACTAAGTCTTTCGCTGATCCTCCTAGAAGACGTATTTTCCTAACTGAATTAGCTTTTGAGCTGTTTGAGGACCATCTGAAAGATAGAGCTAAAATACCAACGCTTCCCAAGGTTATAACAGCCTTTCTTTCAAAATATCGTCCAGTACCTGAGGCTGAGGCAGCAGTTATCCGAAATCCTAATGGACGGTGCCATGTTTGCAGCTCTAAAAAGAACAATAGAACCACAGTTACTTGTAGTTTATGCCACCATTTTGTTTGCAAGGGGCACAGCACTAAGATTGTTACCTGCCAAAATTGTGTGCCTGCTCAAGTGGAGGAGGAGGAAGAAGATTAAGAAGAAATATTAGATTTTTCGATTTTGTTAGAAATAAGGTTTATTTTATTCGAATTGCGTTTTATTTATATTGCTCTTGCGAAATTAGAATAAAGGATTTCATTTAATTATGTTGGAACTATTTTTTATCGTTATTAGGAAATACATTTGGCTATTTTGAATTAAATTCGAACGTTTTTCTGTTTACGGCATATAGTGCCGCAGCGCGCCCGCTCTTGTGATTTTTAAAAGCGCGCCCGCCTGAGGGTTAATAGAATAAGTGTTGTTATAGCCAAAAACAGCACAGCTTGATCCTGATCTTGACATAATGGTAAGTATCTGGAACACATATAAAATGTTTATATGAGAAAGGGACTAACTAACATTTTGTGCAATTTTCGTTTACTTTTTGAATTTGAATTTTGAATCGATTCATTAATCAGCATATTCAATAATTTTTTTTAAAGGATACTCATTACAGCAACAAAATCTACCAATATCACGATATAAGCAATGCCATAATTATATGATAATCAATGCCTTAATCATATGATAACCTCTTAAGATTTCTTTTCCAGAAACTTCCAAGATGCTTGGTCCCTTACTGGCGATATCTTCATGGTAAATGTAGACGAACCCTTTGTCGGTGTTACAGTAGTGTATACTAAAAATATTAACTGTTAGCTCTGTGTTAAACAAAACAAGTGCTGAACTGGAACTACTGGTAAGTGTACATTCTGCATGTAATCGAATTGTATTACTGCCAAGTCATCACGATTCTTGCACTATGCTTATTATAAGCATAACCAATACAGGAAGCAAATCTTCTTCAAGGTTTAACAAATCTCTGACCGTTACCTGATCATCACCCAGATGTGAGTCTTTATATAATTCCATGATAATTTCTAGTTTTGATTTATTTATTTAGTTACACTGCCTAACAGGTTCGGAACCAATTACAAAGCAGGATTACAAAGATAATCAAAGTACCTAACTAAGCTTAAAACTATGAAATACATACAATAATCTACAGTAAAGTATCCAATAATCACAAGTAGAACATCATGAACTATAAAATAATAATTTACAATAAAAAATAATAAAACAAATCAAATCAATAATAGGGAGGTATTAGCAGTAGGTAGGTCAGGATAAGGAGAGTCATGATGCACGGTCAGGATCATGTTCTTTGAAGAGAGTCCGTATCTGAGCGATAGAACTATTGAATATGTCAAAATTGTTGCCGAAAGCATTATGTGTTTTGCACATTGTATAAATGGGTGAAAAGAGCAGTTTATTTGTCCTTGCTCTAGGTAAAGAAAAGGTTTGGTAAATGTCAGCTTATTGTCAAAGGTTACACCAAGATTTCTAAAATCTTCTGACCTAGGTAAACGTATATTGTTTATGGAATAGTGGTGTATAATTGGGTTAATTTAAACACTAAGCTTATATGTAGTATAAAAATACATTTCATCTATTTGATCTAAAAAGTAACATTCAATATTCTTACTTTGTAAAATATTTTCATGAGAACTTTAATTTACATTTTGGTCGTCCACAAGGGGACACTTGCTGTAAGTGTGGATAACTAGATCTTAAAAAATAAAAAATCCTTCTTTTGGAGAAGCATTTAAAAGAGTAGGAACCGCCGAACTAGCTGTACAGAAGAGCAAAATAGTTTTACTAAAGAAATCTAAGGATGAGTGCAAAATCGTGATGAATTGGCAATAATACAATTCGCCTACATGCAAAATGTACACTTACAAGAATTTCCAGATCAGGACTTGTTTTGTTTCACAGCTAACAGTTAAAATTTTTGGTATGCACAACTGTAAGACTGCAAATCATTCTATATTTAGCATGAAGGTATCGCAAGTAAGGGACCAAGCATCTAGGAGGCTTCTGGAAAAGGAATCTTAAGAGGTTATCATATAAAATTAAGGCATTGATTATATTAATTTCTCGAAAGGCACTAAATATTAGCATAGTATAAACAAACATATTAGTTAGTACCTTTCCGAAATAAACGATTCATATATACCTAGTATATTATTTGTAGCTAACTAAAATTCATATCCAAAGATAAAAGTTGAACATTAATTAGTTAAAAATTCCTTTTATTCTACAAACAAGTATATTTGTATCTATGCACATCTTTACTGATATTCAAAATAGTAATTTTCTTGTGGCATTCAGAGTTCGACATTCTATTCTCAAATTATGGAAAATAAAATTGAATTAAGAAACCCTTAGTTTTATAACTTGTGTGTATTTACTAGTAAGTGAACTCATAATGCTAATATGAATGAAAAATCCTTAATATATGATTCGGCACTGGCTTTTCCATAGTGTAGTAAGTCTAGCGATTGCTGTATGACATAATATATTTATGATATTCTAACGTGATAAGCAAGATCACAATCTAAGGAACTTAAACAATCTATAAATAAGAATTACTTTCCAGTGTATGTTCGTAAACATACCTACTATTTTAAAAATATTGTTTAAAACCTAAATAGCCAAGTGATACACTGTGTAATAAAACCCTCAGTTTGACAATTTCTCTATAATATTAAGTAAAATATTATTATTCTTCCCAGACTTGCTTACATTTAAACATAATTTAAAGTTCTTCCTACCTTATTTAACAAAAAGTCTATGAAAACTGCACTGAAAAATATTCATACAAAACAGGCACTCTGGTCCCTGCTTTAATCCTCAATTTATGGAATTTTCTTTAGGATCAAAGGAGAAATATAATACATTTCAAGTTTCTCAATGTTCAGAGCACTAAAACACAACTATCAATAGTTCTAAGATATTTGAAAATATGAGTAAAGAATTAAAAACAGAACCAAAACATGGAAATTGCAATGCAAGCAATGGTGAAAATGATGGCCGTTCGCGCGCAGCTACCTCACAAAGACGCCAATGAGGGTGAGAGAACCGCGGGGCACGGGGGCAAAAAAAAGTGAACATGTGTTTAAATGGGAAGGCACCATCCTTTCATATTAGTTTATCATTCTTGGTCTAGTGCGAATGCTTACATTATAAAACATGGGAAGGAAATTCACCGCGCGCGGTCGAGACTAGCATGGACCACGATGCAACCGGACCGCCTAATGCGTTCTCTCCTTTAGAGTGAAGGCAAACGTATACTTAAGTTTTTGTATTCATTTAATGAATAAGCTAAGCTCTTTTAGGGGTGAATGCAACATACGTATTTTTATCATTTTATAGCCAAGCTTAGCTCTTTAGAGTTAAGGCAACGTACATATTTTTTGCGTTTTTCTGATTAATTTAAGCTCGGTGGAGTGAAGACACGTTTTAAGGTAATATCAGTGCAGAGGTAAGTACGATCCAGATATATTGTTTAATGTATTTATTTATAATAAAATTTATAAAAAATTAAGGTTTTGTCGTTTATCGTTCTTACTTATATTATATTTTATTAAAAATGAAAGAAAGAAAGAAAAGAAGTTTATTCATGTTAAATACATTAATAAATGTTTACATTCATCAAAAACATGGTAACGTGTTATTATGTCATTTCAAATGTCTGAGAAATTATTAGAATAAAATTCCTCATATGAATAAAAACATTTTCTTATGAGATATTTTTTTATTTTCGATTTAAATTCATTTACTGGCAACATTTTGATGGAAGGTGGCAATAGGTTAAACATTTTTGGTGCGTAAAATGATATGGCTGTTTTTATTTTGTGTATTCTATGATAATAAATGTATATATGATCTCTGTTTCGAGTAAGATGTGCATGAAAGCTCCTGGGTGTCTCATAATTGTTCAGGTTGTTTTTTACATACCAAAGACATTGAAATATATAGAGGCAGGCAACTGTTAAAATATTTAAATTTACAAAACTCTGTTTACAGTCAGCTCGATAGTGGAGTTTAGCAATCGCTCTTATGGCTTTTCTCTGTAGACCAAATATTCTATTGATGTTTGAAGGATGGCCCCAAACTAGTAAAGCGTAGGCGAGCCTCGACTCAATAGAGGCGTAGTATGCCGACAAAACAACTCTTTCAGATACTACATTCACTAAATTTCTAAGTGCATATACACCTGAGGCAACATTCTTACAAAGCTCATCAATATGCACATTCCATAACAATTTCGAGTCAACATGCACACTTAAAGATTTAACTGATTCTGGACATTCCACAATCTGATAGAGAGCGCATGCCTGCGAAATTTGCCTGTCGTATCGGTTTCTCCTAAAGTTCGCATGAGATCATGATCGGCCAAGTGAACTTTGATCATCAACATTTCGCTTCTCCACTTGCGGTGCTCGTTTAGCCACATCGGAGTAGTTCGAGCGCGCCGAATTATCACCTTACCGGTTCTGCTTCGAAGATGACTCTGCAGCAGTTGGCAACATTGCGACAGCCTGGGCAGGGTTCGTTTCACTTTGTAGATTTTCTTATGCTGCTCCATCATCTCTGTTTTCTTGTTTTGGTTGTAGGTTAGACATTCTTTCTAAAAACAAACGATTATTTTCCTTTAGTACCTGATTTGTGTCATTCATTTCAGCAATTAATTGGTTTAAGAGTTGTACTTCTTGTCTTAATTTCTCGTTTTCGTGTCGTAATTCATATTTGTATACATCTTCATTGTTTACATTTTTGGCGCCAAATCACAACACAACACTCGCGCTTTGCTCAGAAACTTTAGATTCTTGCGTTTTGCACAACTTCCATGAAAGATTTCTTCACAGTTTGCACAAAAGTAGACTCTACATGACTTTTTAGCACAACATTTATATTTTTTTGCACCACCAGTATCATTACAATCACTTTTTAGACTTTCCTGATCAGATTGACCGTCGTCATCCGACGCCATCTTTTATGTCTGATATTAGTAATACCCCAGACGTTGATTTGAAAATGTTAAAAAAGGGAGATTAAGGCCGAATTGACGCATCTGAGAGCTGCCTAAGCGAAATATAATTATAATATAATATTAAATCATTCAAAAGGTTAGATGCCAAAATTCGTATTCTAGAAAGATTTAATGCAATTCAGTCGGAATATGAAAATCTTTCGTTAAGCGATTTTTCTGAGGCCTATCAAATGGAAATACGGGACGAATTTCCATAAAAATATTATGTGTTTGAAAATAGCAAGACAATGTTAATGTCAGACTCTTTTCCAAATATGTACTGGTAATAAGGCGCCAGGCCCCGGCGTCGGGCGTATTCCCCGTTGTCGCCATTCATACCGCAGCAGTCTTGGGGTACTGCAGGGCAGGCGGGGCAAGACGCTAACGTCGGCGCATTCACGCAAGGAATGGGGCAAGGCGCGACGCTCTCTTCTGCAGATTTCTGTACCAAAATTCAATGGCTCATGTAGTGACTGACAGCTCTTTTGGGACATTATGTTCTCCTCTATCGTCCATACTCATAATACGCTACCAGATGCCACCAAAGTTCATTACTTAAAAAGCGCTCTACAGAGCGAAACAAAAAAAATATAAGAGCATCTTTTTTGTCTACGGATGCAAATTATCATGTCGCATGAGGTTTAATCAAACGTAGGTATGAAACTAAAAGGTTTTAATAAACGCACATTTTAAAAATAAATGATTGACTACCCCAATTCAGCCAAATAGCGCATCAGAACATAAGGACATTTTTAAATAATTTTTTAAAAACTTATAGATCATTTGAGAATGAAAAAATGTATCTAATTGGAATACCATTTTAATTCATAAACTGGTTTCAAAATTGGACCTTAGTTCCAAACGGGAATGCGAAATATTTTTAAAAAAATTCGAATTTCCTTACAATACAGGAGTTTATAAAATGCATTGAACAAAGGTGTCAGTTATTAGAATCTCTGGATTCAAAAACGTACGGAAACGTGTCAAGCATGACTATGAAGGCTTCAAAGTTATTTCCAACGCACACAGAGTAAGAAAAAAAAAGGATTTTTAAGCCAAAATGCAAATTTCGAGTGCTCAAATCTTTACTGCGAAAAATTTAAGGCTTTAACAGCAACCCAAATAATTGAGGTTATGCACTGTTTACGTTACGGGCACAAAACCAGTGAATTCACAGCATTGTCTGTAAAATATGCAAACAGCGCCATACCACGCTTCCCCACATCTCACAAAAATCGGAAAATAAAAATGAAAAGCAAAAATTAAACGCTAAAAAAGGAAGAATCGAATGTCCAGAAACAAAATACATCTGCCGCCGATTCTCCTGACAAAACCATAGCAAATTCTGTTATGGCTAATAGCTGATAAAATATCTCAGGGTCTTTTACATTGTTGTCGACGGCAGTTATTGACGTTTTAAACAACGAAAAAACGTCTGGACTCCGCGGCTCGTCGAATTTTGTGACAGAGGCAATGATACAAAAACTAAACTTAACACCTTCAGAAATAAATATACCGGTAATAGGTATAAATCAAATCGAGACCACACCAACAAAAAAGGTACTACGATCCCTAAACAGTAATTTTAACACCAAGCTAATTTTTTTTTGTTTTGTCAACGATTATTTATGTCTCCTCAGAATTATAATGATGTTTCCAAATTTGACATACCTTCTGACTTAACACTTGTTAACCCTCAGTTTACCATACCATCAAAAATACATATTATGCTTTTGAGCTGTGAGGTGTTCTTTACCTTATTATGACAGGGACAAATTAAGTTGGGTCAAAATCTGCCAATTCTGCAAAAAACGTTATTGGGGTGGATTGTTGCGGGTAATGCGCCTTTAAAAACAGATAAATTACATTGTTAGTTTACGCAAACTTGGCGCAAAAATAATTTTGATATCGAAAAGTTATGGTTATTAGAGGAGGTACCATAAAATATTCTTTCAAAAATGAGTAAAGAGGAGAATGTGCATATTATTTTGGTAAAAGTACTGTTCGGTATCAAGGCGGTCAAGGTCGTAGTTAAATTACCATTAAAGGAACATTGTACTAAAAGTCCAAGTTTTGATACGGATTATAAAAGCTTTATGAAGGAGTATGAGGATTTCGATCATATGTCGAACGTGTCAAAAGACCTGACTTCTAAAACTCCGATTTATTACATTCCGCTTTACAGCGTAAAAAATCAGACAGCAATATCACCAAGTTAGGCCTCTTTCAGACGAAGCGGGTTCATCCCGCGCCCGCATCTTTGCGCGGGTCCGCTCAAACTAACGACTATTAATTTTAATGGAATGTTTCACCCGAAGCGAGTCGCGGGCGACACCCGTACGCGGACAAAATGCACGCGGGTCCCTTTCAGTCCGCGCACGCCACTCGCACCCGCGTTTGTATGTATGATATATACGAATAAATGCGTGTTTTCACACGTCGCGGAGATCGGCCCGCGCCAATCTGTTTATTTGTAGGTTTTAGTTTCATTTAGACACTGGGCCGTCCTTTGATAAACATGGATGGAGAGATTGACTCGGAATTGTTAATATCCTTAGTTCAAGAACGACCGACCCTGTGGGATAAGTCACTAGAACCATATAAATCAAGAACGTGCACAACAGAAGCGTGGAGAGAAATATGCATGGCTTTAAATTCAGAATTTGAAAACTTTTCAGATTTAGATAAAAACAAATATGGTAAGTTATAATTTTTTATATTATTAATAGCATTAAAGACATCAAAATATTCTAAGGGGCATGCAAGTTTTAAAAATTATTTGAACTTTAAGTATCCGTTTAAGAAAGTTGTATACTTCAACATTCCATATGTTGTTTAAGTGTTTTCAATGTTGTCCTAGTTTCAAATCAAATTAAAGTGAAATGATTAGGTATGTAGTAGGTAGCAATATATACAGGTAAACTTTTTTAGTATGTTTATTTCGGTCTAATAACAGCGTGAAGTAATGAAACATTTATATGTAGGTAGGTATTTATATCTTGTTCATTTGCCATGGTACTGATCCTTTGTTACTCATGAAGTATTCAGCAAATTTTTCACGTACATCTTTCGCTTGCAAGTTCCCACGTTGCATTTGCGGTTGGTTGGAAAGTATCTTCAAATACGTAGCCATCTCTGTCCCTAATGAAATTATGGAGCATGCAGCATGCCTGAGTGATTAATGTTGCCATCTCCAAAGATACATTAAGTGGCCGATGAAAAATTCTCAATTTATTTGAAAGAATACCGAAGGTACACTCTACGAACCTTCTTGCTCTGCACAAACGGTAATTGTATATACGTTTTTTGACACTTAACATTTTTCCTCCAAAGGGGCGCATTAGATGATAATGCAAACCAAAAGATTCATCGCCTACTAAAACGTATGGAATAATAACTTGTTGGTCATTTGGTAAAGGTTCGGGATTCGGTGGATTTAGCTTTCTGCTCGTAATTGCCCTCCAAAAAGATGAGTTACTGAATATCGTAGGGTCACTTTCTTTTCCATAGGAGCCAATATCTACATAAACAAATCGATATTGACTGTCAGCTACCGCCATCAAAACAATAGAAAATTAAAGCACAGTGATCCAGTGTGCTCAGGTTTGATCACTCGAATGTGTTTCCCATCAACGCAACCGAAACAGTGCGGGAAGTTGGCCCTATTTTCAAACTCATCGGCAATCTCTTTCAGTTTTTCGGTTGTTAGCTGTAGAACGCATTCATTTTTCAAGACAGTCCAAATGCTGGTATAGACGCTTTTGACAATTCCCGAAATAGTAGAGATACCAATTCTGTAGCTGTAGGATAAATCTGTGAAAGTGTTTCCACTAGCTAGGTACCTGCAATAAAAAAATATATAAACTCCCGGTACAAAATTCCGCCACTTCCAATAATTTTTGATTAAAATTTATGATTTATTACTTTTTTTGTTAGTATTCCAATTTTTAAGCTGCACAATTCGAAATAAACAAAAACAGTGATTTTAAGTGTGTATATCATATTAGGTATAACAAAAATTCTTTCTTTTGTTTCAGGAAAACTGCTAATCAAGAAGTGGAAAAATATTAAAGATCAGTACTTAAAATCACTGAAAAAAAATTGAAAGGAAAGAGCGGTTCAGCAGCCAAGACATGCAAAAAGTAAATTTTTTCCGAGCAACTCTCTTTCTTAACGTCTACTTTAGTCACCAGGGAAACTGAGTCAAGCTTTGATGTTGATAATAACCCTGAGAGCCTGGATAACGAGAGAAGAGAAAATGACGACAGCTGGATTAGTGAAGGTCCATCGACAAGCGCTGCGACTGACAAAAAAAACCCAAATGGTACTGCAGAAACTACCACAAAACAACCATCCTCAAGTATGGCACCTAAAGTGGCACCCAAAAGGAAAAAAATAGATCTTGAAAGAGAAATCCTCGATGAATTACCCAAAAAAGAAGACCGCCATTTATCATTTGTTAAAGGAGTCCTTCCATCACTAAAAGACTTCAGTGAAGGAGAGACTTTGCAGTTTCAGTCTTTTGTACTGAATGCTATCCAGGATATTGTCACGATTTGTATTTTTTATCGGTGACGACACGCCTTACTTAGCGTGTAGGAGAGTAACTCAGATTTAGGAACGCACTACGTCAAGTTGAGAAGAGATAATAAAGGAGACATCGATAAAAACAATAACAAGTTTATTTACAAACAAACTTAACAACGGTTAGATTGTATACTAATAAAAGCGTGTTTAAGATTATAGATGAATTAAGAGTTTACACTATACCCAATTAATATGAAATGCATGTCTTCTCGAGGGAGGCTTAGTTCAAAGTTTGTCTAGCAAGCGACGTCACTATTTTATTAATAAAGTTTATGTGAGCGGGTTGTCTTTTATTTAGGTATTTGTTCTGATATTTATAAGGTAAGT
>JAEQML010081228.1:0-11290 GCA_016904865.1 Pissodes strobi
TATAACGAAGTAGTAACACCAACGATATAATCATCTGGAAAAAAACGTTATAGTTCTCTTTATTAATAAATATCGAGTACATTGTATATGTCATTCTCATTTCTCCGTCTCTTCCTTGATTATGTAATTCCAATTTATTACGTGCATTCAAGGACTCGTTGCAATAACTATATCACCTTTAGATATGGCCAACAATTTGTTAACATCGGCCGGCTCAATTTAATTTTTGGACATTGGGGGACATTATTCGGCATAGAAAGACACGGCAACGACCGACAAAAACGCGACAATTTATTCATTCTTGTTAATGAACGCCCGTGCCCAAGGCACATTCGTTGACCTAAAGGCCAAGGCTATTTGGACGTGATCATAATAATGGTGAATGATTTATCGCCACTGTCTGTTAAGACCCTGTTAAGTTGACGTTGTGTGGTAATAGGTTCTAGAGCAGATGTTTGGTAACCGATTATCTTGAATGATTACAATCTCTTAAGTGGTCAGTCAATACTGGCAATAAAACCCAAATGGTCATTCTTTTATACATCTATTTTCTCTTTACTCGTACAGTTTAAGGTAAATGCAGTATTAATTTACATAACATAACCGTTAACATATACTAAAAATTAATACAAAATGAAATTAATTTATATATTAAAGGAAAAATGTACATAAGGAAGAAACTTTATTTATTAGATTTAGGTTACAACATTTTAATCATGCCCTCGCAGGAAGAAGTAAACCATGACCGTTTAATAACTAAAAAAATGCATCCTAAGGATGTACCTTTACACTGTGCTCTACGCTGGATACATTCATATTGCTCATACGGAAAACATCGCATACCACCTGGTATAAATGCACATACCAAAGACAATTTGTAACAAGTTGAGAGCGTAGCGGGTAAGATCTGACCAGGACGTATATAGTATATGTACATTTTAAGATACCCCCCACGGAGATTACGTCACAAGAGGGGTTGTTTCGAAGGAGTCTTTTCGTGTCCCGTGGGCTCTTTTGGTGTCCCGTAGGGCCATTGTACCTTTTGTTGTATTTCATGTTCTTTAAGGATCTTATCACCATTAGCCCAACTTGTTATTCGATTGTTATTAGGAGATAAGAGGGTTAAGGTTTACTTGAACATATTTGGTACCACAATCACCTCCCAGCCCCAAACCTAATCAAAATCACACAATTTACGAGAATCTGGTCTAAAGCACTTGATTTGATAGTTCGACCCTTCTTAAAATGATATCTTAGCGATTTAAATCATAAAGAAATTACGTGAAACCAAGGAATTTACCCATTTGTAAGGAAGCCGTCTCGACTCCCCTGCGAGTTGCGTCTGTGGCTGGGGTTTTAGGATTTGTTCTTAATTTCATTTGGCTCAGGAAATTTACTGGATGCTCAATTTCTCGAATAATTGAGAAACTATACAAAGTGTAGTTGAAGCGAGTGTAAGTCAGAATATGTGAAAATTTGAATGGGAAACCAGTCTCAAGCTTTGGCCAGGGGAGGATTGGACCAATCTCTAGCCAAAATGAGCGAATTTGAAAATATGTGTAAATTTGAAGGGGAAACCAGTCTCAAGCTTTGGCGAGTGGAATTGAACCAATCTCTAGCCAAAACGAGTGAATTTTAAAGATCGCAGCTCTGTTTCTTGCTACGGCTCTTTTATACAAAAAAAGTCGCGAGTATCACAGTACACGTAATACAAGTGAATACTTCTATATTGCGGTTACTATCCTAGAGGGTTCGTAGTTTTATTGATTAGTTTCCATGTAATCATAGTTTAAGGTTATTCTGCCGCCGCAGTTCAGTGGTTGGATGCTGAGTCTGCGATGCGGCGGCTTGGGTTCGATTCCAGTTGCAAAACATGTTTTTTTTTTATTTTTAATATTACGTGTAAAACGTTTTTTTTCTTCATTTTGAGCATGCCTGGGTTATAGTTTTGGTTAGTTTCTGTTGGTTGCGCCCTCGTAGCGAGCAGAGGGCCACGCGTGAAGTGTTACAACCAAGAATACTTGTGTAAGTTTTGTGTTCCTATTTTTATAGGCATGTATTTTTAGAGGCTGTGCCTGACATTACGTGCACAACATATGATATTAATTATTTGAGTGATTTTTCTATCTTTAACCTAAAAAATGCTTTGAAAACCTGCTGACTTTACCTCTAGGGTGGTTATATTGTATTTAATGACTGTCTTATCCGAGGTCTATGTCTAACCTAGGCAATTAAAGTAAATATGTATTTTAGGTGTGTGCAATCACTTTAGGCCAAATAAATATGTTTTATAAAAATTGGTAAGGTTCCTCAAGGTCACTTAAACTTTATTGCCTATTTCTGCAAATCTGTTTATAGTAATAGAGCAAATGGGCGATGCTGCAAAACACATTCCCGTTACAAATACCACCTGACGTTTAATGTTTACATTTGTAACGTTTACCTTAGAATGTCTAATATTACACTTCATGCATAAGCCCCACGCTCGCTTCACTCACTGCAGGGGCGCAACGAACGAAAACTAACCCAAAATCAAGAAAAAAACTTTTTACTAATATAACCTCAAGAAAACACAAAATAGGATTAAAACTAATCCTAAAAATCAACGCGAGCGAAGCCGCCGGTAAAAGCTAAAAGTGTTCTATGTTCTTTACTATACTCTTGAAAATATCTGTACAAAATTTTATGATGATCGGTTGAGTAGTTTATGCGTGAAAGCGTAAGAAACAAACACACAAACACATTCGCATTTATAATGTTAGTTAGGATTCTTTAATAATACTTACTGGCAGCTACAATCCGAGTGGATTAATTCACTGCACACATTCGACACGAAAATCTAATACCACCAAGAATAACATCAACCTATGGACACAGCCTATTCACTACCAGCTAGTCATCTTGGGGCGGCATCCTCTGATTTGGGAATATCAATCCAAATTTTGCAAATTTTAGCACAGGGCCATGACTCAATATTGTTTTAAACGTCTTGGCAACGGAATAATACTTTTGACAGTTCGTTTAATTTAGAATATGTTTTTTATCGTCTAAAATCCGTTTAAAAACGATTTTAAATGGTAAAATTGAATCAAAAATCCGAAGTTTCCGGACTTTTTTAGGAAGACAGTCGTGGCTTCGGATGAATTTGTCGTGGATTTTGAAGCGAAAGTTTATTTTTAATGCAACGTCTATTAAAAATAAGCAGTGCTCTGGATCCAAATACACTGCGAATATAATATAATGAAAATCTAATACCGTTCTAGCGGCTTAAAAAGCGTCATTTGAGTCGTTGCAATCGCGGCCGTCCTAGAGCTTGCTCCTCAATGCGCACGGGTTATAATGTCACTTCGGTTTACACATTCCGATCCCACATTTCCGTCTCATTTGCCGAGATTTACCCTCATACCGCCGCGTCAGATGTTTACGCATCAATAATTTAGGTATATAGTTTTTTGAAGTCAATGAGTAACAAAAGTTCTTTATATATTTTTGATATTTTATTTATTTTGATATTTATTTATTTACAAAGTTTACAAAGAAATTCATTACAGTTGTAACACAACCTATATACCTACTAGATCAATGTTTTTATTTATTTATACAAGTTCCTTTGTGCGCCTAGGTTAAACCCGTATGCGCCTAAACCGAATTTATCCCGTACTGGCAGGTATGTTATACTTAAATTGAATCTAATATTATATTACACATATTCCACTTAAATGGCTATACTAACAGAGATAAAAGCACAAAAATACAGAAACATAAAAATACAAAAAGACAAAAACACAGTAAATAAAACATCGAAAACAAAGCACCACAGACGTTATTCAAAATATTCCAGAATATAGTTCTTGATTTTCAAATATAAACCTGCGAACTTCCTTCCTAAACCTATGTAATGTTTTTAGTGTTCTTATTTTTAGAGGGAGAATATTATATAATGTTGGTCCCAAGTATTGAAAGTTGTTTTTATAAAATTCACTTTTAGGTTTTGGTACCTGTACTTGTTCATTTGTTCTTGTTCTCGTGTTATGAGGATGGTTAATTGAGTTTACAATAGTACTATTCTGATAAATATAGCAACCGACGGCACAGACATAAAGCGAGCGCACGCCCTGAACTCTTTCATTATAAAGAAGGCTAGTTGGATATAAGGGATGTTTTCTGTATATAACTTTTATAATTTTATTTTGAATTACGTTCAATGGCTTTAATGTAGTACTGTATAAACCCCCCCAAACTATTATTCCATATCGCAAGATCGATTCGACCAAACTATAGTATAACATCAAAAGAAACTGCTCATTTAAAAAATGTCTCAGTAAGTAAAATTTGTACACTAAATATCTTAGTTTCTTTGTTATGAAATTAATATGAGCCTCCCATTTCAAGCTGCTGTCGATATACACACCCAAATACTTAATAGTCTTTGTTTCTAATATTGGTTCATTTAAGTTTCTCGCTTGTATACTTTGAAAAATGGGCCGATCAACAATTGTTTTTGAAAACGCTACATATTTAGTTTTACTCACATTCAGCGATAGCTTGTAGAAATCCAACCATTCTTTAACTTTGCAGATTCCATTCATTGCCCTCAATCCCACATTCTCCCAGTTACTCTCACCAAACACCAATACGGTGTCGTCTGCGTATGATATAATTTTGCCTCTCATATTAAGTAATGTTAATCCCCTAATATAAAGATTAAAAAGTGTGGGCCCCAGCACTGTGCCTTGAGGTACCCCTATATGGATGGTTTCTGGTGTGCTTATTGTACTTCTTACTCTGGTTCTTTGTATCCTATTTGTGAGGTAGCTCTCAAAAACCCCCAACACAGTACCCCTAATTCCATTGCGTTCAAGAACATTTTAAAGTTTCACGTGAGAAACCGTGTCAAAGGCCTTTGCCAGGTCCAGGAACACAGCAACACACTTGTTATCTATATTGATTTCATTGCCAACACAAGACACCAGCTCCCGCATAGCATCGCTTGAGTTACGTCCTTCAGTAAACCCAAATTGGTTTTCTGAGATTAAATTATTGGTTTTTAAAAAGTTAGTCAACCGCTCATTCAGACATTTTTCAAATAATTTCGCGATGTTACTTATTAAGCTGATTGGTCTATAGTTTTTAACCAATTTGGGATCACCAGCCTTAAATATTGGCGCTATAATAGACAGTTTAAACTGCGATGGTACAGTACCATTACTAAATATTAAATTAAAAATGTGCTTAATTGGTATGATTATATAGTTATGCAATATTTTGACTTCTTTAGCCATTATGCCGTCATGGCCAGGGGCACTGTTACACTTCAAGCTGTTTATGTGTTTCATAAGTTCATTTTCGCTGATCGGCGTTAAATACATCGATTTGCTAATTCTTGGTGGTTCATATTCGAAGTTATCAGTGGACTGAATGCTATCGTACATTTCTACACCTATCCTTGCAAAGTATTGGTTACAAAAGTTGGCCATGTCCAGATCTGTACTGAAATGTTTATCCTCATCATCAACAACCCGCAAAGCAGTGCACTTCTTTCTATCTTCATTTGTAGCATCAGAAACTAGTTGATACATTTTTCTCAAATTATTTTTGTTCTTTTCCATTTGTCGCTTATAGTAGTCATTCTTTACATTGACTAAAAGGGTTTTAAGTTTATTTCTGTAGTTTTTGTAATAGTTCTCTTTAGCAATAGTATAGTTTTTTTGCAGTCGCTTTTTTAGTTTGTCTCGAGTTTTGATAGAGTTTATTAATCCGTTGGTAATCCAAGGCTTTAATTTTGTGTGCTCTTTTATCCTTATTTCTGTTCTACACTCATTCAAATAACCTAAAAAAATTTCAAAAAATTTGTCCGTTGATATCTGGGGATTCTTCTCTGTAAGAACTCTCTGCCAGTCTTCAAATTGTAGTTTAAGTTTGAGGCTATTATAATCAGTTTTAAATATACTTTTTACTATCTTATTAGAAGTAACACATCTCAGCTCTGGTTGCGAAATATTTAACATAATGGGATCATGATCTGTAAGGTCATAGTTTATTACATATGAGTTAAATTGCAGGCTTTCCACTTTCAGATTGTTTCTCAAAAAAATATGATCCAGACATGCTCCACTTTCCGGCCGTGTAACGCTATTTATACAAGATCTAAAACCAAAGGATGCCATTACAGCCTGGTATTCATTAACGCAATGATTATCCGCATCTAGCAAATTAATGTTAATGTCCCCCACAAAAATCTCCAAATCCCTATTCACGTTATGCATAATGTAATTCTCCAAATCATCAATAAATAATTGTATCGAACTATTAGGCGATCTGTACAAAGCATTAATTCCATATTTAATATTATTAATATCTAAGTGTATTTTACTTACAGTAATCTTAGATAATTCCAGTTTGTGTGTCGTCACATAAGGGTTCAACTCTGACCTAACAAATACCAGCACACCATCATTTCTGTTTAGATGACTGAAATTATAATACGTTTTATAATTGGGAATATTAAACTGTGAGATAGATTCAATTTGGAAACATTCACTGAGGACAATGACATCGGAAAAATGTATTCTAAATGTCTCCAAATATATTAACAGTTCATCAAAATTTTTTTTTACACTTCTAATGTTAATATGCATAATGTTTAAAATTTTTTTCGTTATGTCACCTATTGTTTCTGAAATGTCTGCCGCTCCAACCATTTCACATCGTATGTCATCATTATGTATTGCATCCAATAGCTCTGCTTCTTTAACACTGGCCATTTTTGCATCCATAATCAATTTTGCTTCGTAAGATCTGTAGATGGTATTGGTAGGTTGGACACTGAAGGTCATCAGCTGAGTGCTTCATATCGTGTTTGGTTTTGTATTTTCCATTTGCTTCACCACAGTTCACACACTTCTTGGGCTCCCCTGGACACTCCTGCTTTGAGTGACGTCCACCGCAGTCTGCACATGCGAGACTGTTAGTGCAGTCTCTGCTTTTATGGTACAAACGGTGGCACTTAAAACACCTTAGGACTGACAGGTCTTCCACTGCAATATAGCGCTCCCATCCAATATATATTCTCCTGTTGTACATTATTCTGTTAAATACATCTGGGACACATTCAAGAAAAATCACAGATCCTCTGTTCTCTGTACTCTTTACATATGTCACTTTCAGCTCATCATCTTCACCAATAAACCTATTCTGTCTTTTTATAGATTGTTCAATTTGTTCAGAGTGATATGAATTAAAACGTTTTCCATTGTCAGAGTCTTCTCCCTATTCACGACGCCATCTTAGATTTAGATACCACCTTGTAAGAACGTTAAATATATTTTACAGAAACTAACCTTATTTATGACTTCCGCTTTGGAGTTGGCGGTGTTCGGACGTGGGTAGGGAGCCTGGGTTTTCTAACCTGACTTCGCACGGGAAGTGCACGTGATTCGCGGCTGGAAGCGTTTGGGGCCCCGTTGGTTCGAAAGGAAAGTCGCGGCCGGTTGGGACAGTGTTTAGGGTGGGTCACTTAATGTAGGGTCGATTCCTACGAAGATTCTTCCAGATTTTCGCACGTTATTACGTGATCTGAAGGAGATCGGGGCTGTGGGCCCTGTGGAGATGGGAAGTGTCTCTGACAGCAACTGGTTATATCTGCATTGAGTGAAGCCCCTTTGCATAAGACTCTAACCGAGCATGTACAAGATCTAAATGTGTGTGAATGTCCAGCCGGTGGTGTTCGAACCTTAAAACAAGCCGTGCAAGCAACGATCTGAGCCCCCTGGAGTACATACTCGACATACAGGGAGCCCTAGAAATAGTATCTCTATCCATCAAGTGTAACTTATCTGGGATGGGTCGCCCCAGCTCTAACTAAGCCGGATAGAGATCTTTACTGGCTGAATTTTCTTACGAAAAAGGCCATAATTGAATATAGACTAGACTAGACTAACCTTATTTATGTATTTATTATAATGAATTGTCTTAAGATACTTGATATTTGACTAAGATGGTTAAGCGTCCACTTAAACCTAAGATAACTAAATAAATTACATAATATTTTAATTCTAAATGATTATTTTAACACTGCACTTTGAATCTTCTTCGGCTTCATGCAGTCCTTCCTGGAAAGGGAGGGGGGCGTTCTAGGGTCCTAGTCTTTGTCCTGGTTCTTTAGAGCATTCCCTCTTCCCTCGTGGATCATCTTGTGGATCTTCCTGAATGGCATTTCCTCTATGATCATCCTTCCTATGTTCCTGGTTATATCCTGCGTCCTCATCGTGTATCTGAAAAATTTCGTCGCTATCTCCTGTGCTCTCTATTCTAGTGGTCTTGTCCCGGCTTCTCTGTACAGCTGTCTAGTCGTCTTGAAATCAGAAACTAACCCAAGGCCTGCCCAAAATGAAGAAAAAAACTTTTCAGATATAATATTAAAAATAAAAAAAAACATGTCTAAGCACTGGAATCGAACCCGGGCTGCCGCATCGCTGACAACATCCAACAACTGCGGATCAATTGACAGCAATTCGCTAGACCCTAAGATATGATGTTTGACAACAGCAATGCGCGCGCAACTCTGAAGCCCTCTGATGTGGTACGGGAAATGTATGCTTGTGTTTTTGAACGGATCCTTGTTATTGTTTACATTTGATTGAACCGTGACAGCCTGACAGCTGGCAGTCATAGGTTTTTATTTAACTAGTGATTCATATTATATTTATTTTCCTTAATTTAATTGTAAATTGTTTAATTTTAGAGAGCAGTTAAAAACTCCTGTATAAGCAATGTTCTCCAGCGGTCCTAACTACAGTAAATTAAAGACTAACTTAAGACTTGCGATCACCCGTCTTAAATTGTTGGAAAAAAAGAAATCAGAACTCACAGAAAAGTCTAGAAGGGAAATTGCTGATTATATTAGTGCCGGAAAAATTGAACGAGCCAAGATCAGGGTAGAGTTTATAATTAGGTGAGTAATAAAATGTCAGGTCTTGTTTTCGGCTAAGGTAAGTAAATCTTACATTTATACCAAAGACTTCTAATCCTAGTTGTGCCACCACCCCACCGAACAACATTCTATTATTCGGTGGCACCCGCTTTTATAGCTTGACATAACATAAGCAAAAGCTGGGTTTATAGATTTACATAACATAAGCATAATATGCCTTAATAAAGCAACAATATTGTGTTATTTGGTAGTTGTGTTTTGGCCAAATTGAACAATAAAATGTTAACGGAACGTGTTCGGAAACGACCAAAACAAGCAACATCTCTGGTATTAAAGCTTATTTTTCATTTTATCACTTGTCAAAAGTTTAGCGTATATTCAAAATTGTTCGGCCCCCATGGAAGAGCTGCAAATTGAAATCTCTATGAGATTAGGTCAGTTTTTAACATTTATAGAAAATAAATAAGTAAAAGGATGGTTTGTCTGTCTCTCAAGCTGGGTTCTTGAGAGTGAGAGATGGTTCCTAACTTTATTGCCAACAAAATGATAAAGTAATCACAAAGCAATTTCAAAAGTTATGTGAGGTTATGTCTAAGGACACTTGGCATATAAATAAGTTTCTATATAAAAAATAGTGTAATGCTTGATAAAACATGTTAAAAATATGCCCATGGACAGATTATTTGCTGATATATGTTCAAACAACCATGTACACATTAAAACTTAATAGAGATTAATTATTATGAAAAGATATTAGTTCAAATATTAATTAATTATGATTAACAAGCAATTTCTAGAAAAGTGTCGGAGGGTTGTAAAAATAAATGGAGCATATTCACGATCCTTTTCCTATGAGCAACGAGCACCACTAGGCTCACCATTTTTACCGTTACTCTATAAAAAATTTTTATTATGGCATTTTTCCTTTGCCAGATCAAGTTTTGCCAGATAGGCCTTATGTTATACAGTTTGCTGATCATACTTCCATTATAGCTCACCTAAAAAAAATCAACAAAACCAGTACAAACTCTACAGATTGGTTTCAGAAATGGAAATTAAAGGTAAATCCAGTCAAGACTCAGTTCATTCTCTTTCATCACAAAATTCATCAAATAAAGCCACAGCCCTATATTAAATACTTGGGCATTAATTTTGATAACAAACTTAATTTTAAACTTCATCTAACATTACTGAAATAGAAAATGATAGCAGGAAGCAAACACTTTCGTTCATTAACGTATAACAATGAAGGAACAAATACAAGAACTGATAGCCATATTTATAAAGTGCTGTGTCGACCAATGGTTGAGTATGGCCAAGTAATTTTTAATTCCTTTAGAAGTCGTGCAATCAAAACAATCGAAGTAGCTGAATGTAACTTTTTTGTTTTTAAAGATATCAAGGTGAACAAAAAACCAAAATGAAGTTTTGGTAGCCAAGTTTTATTCTAAGTTACATATAATGCTCCACTCGCCAGCTGACTCTGAAAAAATTTAACGTTCTGATCAGAGATACTCTCCTAAAACACAACTTTTACTCTGTTGATGAGTTTATAATCACGCCTCTGAATATATGACATATGCGCTCAGATCCTGATCAAGACTTGCTCTAGTAAAATTTATTGTAGTGTAGGTGCATTTTATTTTATTATTATTGTATCCTTAACCAGCCTATGCCCATGTTATGAGATCTTAAATCTATACTTAATAGCATTTGTCTATATTTATATGGTTCTGTCTGTCTGTCATTTTAAATTATGTTGACTTGTGGGTTGTGGGTTTGTATTGTTTCTATTGTTATTTTATTTTCTGTTTCTTAGTGATTGAACCTTATTTTTAACAACTCATGTACTTCATTCTTCTTAATTTTATGACTTGTGTAAGACTGTAAAGTTATTAACACCAATAAATTATGTATTTATCTATCTATCTATAAAATAAAACACTAACAATTTTCTGACATAAGCCTACTCTATATTTTTTTTAAATGGAACACCCTGTATATTGCTACATTTTTGGACTCTCTAGAGAAATCTAAACACATTTCGTGGATAATATCCTATACTTATCTTTAGGTGTTTACGCAATATTGACAGTTGAAAGTCAGGCATTTTGACAGGCATGAGCTATCGAATGACAGTAACTTTAAATGCAAAGTCACTGTCATTCGATAGCTTATGGAAACCTAAGATAGAAATGTGCAAACCGTATTCTTTGATCTCGTGCGGTTTAGATTTTAAAGCCTGTCAAAATGTCCGACTTTCAACTGTCAATATTTCGTAAACAGCTAAAGATAGGTATAGGATATTATACACGAAATGTGTTTAGATTTCTCTAGAGAGTCCAAAAATGTGGTAAT
>JAEQML010081229.1:0-11289 GCA_016904865.1 Pissodes strobi
ATATATATATGTATGTATGTATATGTATATGCAGGGAAAGGGGGTAAGAAATACAGCAAAGTTTAAATTGGGGCAAAGTTGCGCTATTTAGTATCTAGTATTTTCACATTTTGAAGCTTGAGATATCCGTGAGAAACCCAAATTTTCGATTTTTGTTTTTAATTTTTGTGACATTATTTTTGGGAATATCAAAAAAAATATTGAGACTTTCTAAAGGCACTTTTTAATGGTCTATCCTAAGATGTTGTCAATTTTCTAACTCAACGTTTCTATTTCTTAGAACCATCAACAAGCCATTTTTTTTAAAACCGACCTGTAATTTGTATCAATTTTTTTTTGCTAATTTAAGGGGTAATTTTTTGTAGGCGTTATTGACAAAACTACTGAAGGCTTTTTTAAACTTCGAGATATCAACTTAATCTGCGCCTGTTAGCATTGTAAATTGTCTGAGGGATTTATTTATATCCAAATAAATATTACTACGAGTAGTAACATTTTCTTTGATAATATCTACAAATTAAAAATATCTGGTGATGGATTTTACCAAATTAGCCCTAAATATGCAAAAAAATTATAAAAATTATAGGTCAGTATTTAAAAAATTGACCTTATGATGGTTCTGAGAAATCAAAACGTTAAGTCAGAAAACTAGTATCTTAGAATAAATCGTTAAAAAGTGCCTCTAGAACGTTATCTTTATTTTTGTTGATATTTCCACAAATAACGTCACAAAAAATTAAAACAAAAATCGAAAATTTCGGTTTTTCTCGTATATCTCCGGAAGTACTAGAGGTAACACAGACTTCAAAATGTCAAAATACTGGGTACTAAATTGCTCAACTTTGCCCCGATTAAAACTTTGCTCATTTCTTGCCGTTTACGAGATCCCAATAGCAAGAAGCGAATTTGTTTCACCCTGTATAGCAACGCTTTTGGGGTAAATCCCGCGCTTTTTATGGATTTTTCTTGCTCCACTGTATAATAGTGACCAAAAAATTAAATATATTAACATGGAAAACATTCCTTTCCAGATTCCAAATAGAACTAGAATCAATGTGTGAAAGCTTTTCTGAAAACAGGGTGGAAAAATTAGTGATTCTTTAATGTTTTTTAAATTTATATTTTATTTAAAGATTGTTGATTTATACTCGAATTCTTGTTAGATTTTAAGAACGGTAAAAAAACTTTCACCACAAAGTGTTTCTAAATGATTCTCAACTAACATAACTTATATCTCCAATACATAGCTAATTTAGTTTTTGGAAATAACTTTGCATCTAGCAATGAATCCCCAGGAATTAATAATACAATATTAATAATTATAACAAAGTCTGAATTCTCTTACTTTGATCAGAAATTCTATTTATTAAGTATGATATCCATCACAAAGTATTGCACTATAATGCTTAAACAAAAACTTACTCAGTTTTGCTTCCAACACTTGACAGACGTCTAAATAAAAATTATACATTTTCCGTTGTTTGTAAAGATCTCGATGGGAAATTTATACTTTGTTGACGTTTAATGAACGTTATTAACCAATAAAAATAGCAATACAAGATTACTGATGCATGCAGTTGGGATTAGTAGATTTAATATAAATTAATAAAATTGTGTCAAGAACCTATGGGGCAATATTTGTCTGTATACCCTATATTAATGTTGTTTGTTGACGAAGTAAAATATTGTTTGTCTTGTTTATGACACAGGTCTGTATTCCCGTAGTACCCGTTTGGAAATTTCTTAAGATCACCTATTGTAATTTATTCTAGCAAGGCTTGGAAGGACCCTATTAGGGTCCTTCCTTCCTGGTGGCCTTTCTGTTAAGCCTATAGAGTAAAGAGGGGAATAAGATTCAGATACATTAAGGAACATCGATTTAAAAAAAATGAAGGCTTGTTCGGAAAAATCTGAAAAAAAAAACTGTGTTAATGAGCTAAGAAATTTTTCCTGCGACCGGTTTACTTATTTATTTTTTTAAACGCAAGATTTTTTAGCTCATTAACAGAATTTTTTATTTTTTTCAGATTCAAAATCAGATGTGGCTCATGAAAATGCGGCTGAGGATAATGTCAACAGTATAGTGAATACCTAAATAAAAAAGCAGCACCGTTGATCTTCAAAGTTCAAGACATGAGCATGTCTTAAACTTTGATGATCAACGGTGCTGCTTTTTATATTTAGGTATTCACTATACTGTTGACGTTTTTCTGCCTGTAATTTTTTTCGTGAAATTTAATAATAGTAGAGATTATAAGCCGCAGCTGATTTTTGTTGTTGTCACAGGCTAAATGAACAAATATGCCATGAAAATACATTAAAATAAGAATAAGAGTCAATTGTGATATTCAAAAGATGAAGCAAGCCAACAATATATTAAAATAAGAATAAATGTCAATTATGATATTAAAAAGATGAAACTTGCTATTTTTGGGAGGAGTCGTATTCTCGAGTCATTGGAACGGTTCTTTCATGAGACGAGAAAATGTGATAGGGATGTAAACTTAGCGATTTGCATTCTATTGAATAATAATAATAATAATAATAATAATAATAATAATAATAATAATAATAATAATCACTGAAAGTGACAGAACCGAATATCGCTGACCGGAAAAACATCATAACTAAGAGAGGATGGCTAACGCGTGACGAGTTGGAAGCCATCAGACGAGAGGTAGGCAACACGATCCACCAAGAGCAAATTGTTCCAAATAAGCCACGTGACCGGACCGAACAGATAGTCCATCTAGATGAGATGCCTCACTTACAGGACCGTCAAGACGAACCCTATCAGAACCCAGCTCGACAGCACGTGAGCGACAAATTCCATAGCCTTCTATCTCATTATGAGGGTTCTGACCCTCTTAATCGGCCGTCTTTGCCCAAACTAAGAAGCATCTTCAAGGCCAGGCAGAACATCAGCCTAGCCAATGAAGTTCTGGGGGAACACCTTGCCTCGTTCCGCACACTAGATGAAGTACACTTGTCCGCCTACTGCGCTGCGAACTCAATGGCCAAAAAACATACATGCCAAAGTCTGCACGGCAGATTAAGAAGAGTGCGATCCCGGCCTGGAAAAGAGGCCTAGAACAGGATATAGATAAATTCCGCGGAAAAGCTGATCTCATAGGCGCATACCTGCAGAACATCCGGTCGAGGAAAATAATCAGAAAAACCACTGCAATGGCGAACCCAGCAGGAATTTACTTGGAAGACCCACAGCACCACCTGCAACTTGTGGAACTAAAATATCTCTTCAGACAACAAGCCAAGGCTAAAGGAGCTCTACTTCTCAGGTACAACGAGCTTTCCAAGAGAAAACAACACAGCGGACAGAAAGACATTTTTCAGAAATTTGGAAACACGCCTAGAAAACCCAAGCAATGCACAAGCCCCAGCCAACACAGATGAATTCCACAACTATTGGAGCTCTATCTGGTCAGAAGCAGTACACTACAGCAGCGAATCCGAATGGATAGCAGATGTTGAACAAAGTGCATCGGAAGTTGAAGAAATGTCTGTATTTCATTTAACAGCAGAAGATATTTCCCAGGCTATTAGGAAGACCAGCAATTGGAAAGCTCTGGGACCAGATGGACTGCACAACTTTTGGATCAAAAATCTCCCGGCATGTTTTCCAAGCCTTGCTCGATGTTTTATGGAAGCATTGGATGATCCCTCAAAATTCCCCAAGTTTCTTACAGAGGGAAACACCTACATGCTGTTCAAGAAGGCCGACCCCGCTATACCCAGCAACCATAGACAGGCACGTGATTGTGCCTGTCGGTAGTATACAAACTCTTCACGTCACTTTTCAACAATCGAATATACGCATACTGCGGGACAAACAACATACTAGAGGAAGAACAAAAGGGTTTTATACGAGGATCAGCCGGGTGCAAATATCAACTTTCCATAGATGCAGTGGTTATAAAATAGGTTCAGACTAGGAAGAGAGATCTCAATGTGTGCTACATTGACTACCGCAAGGCCTTCGATTCGGTCCCTCATGATTGGGCGATGAAGGTACTGGAAAATTACAAGATTTGCCTAAAAGTAAGAGCGGTGCTCCCACATCTCATGAGCACCTGGCGGGCCATTATCCTTGTCAACATCAACAACGCTTGTAAAGTCAAGATATTCAGAGATATTTTTCAAGGAGACTCTTTATCACCTGTGTGGTTCTGCCTGACTCTGAACCTTCTACGCTACTGAACAACACGAACATTGGGTACAGACTTAAAATCAGGAACGGGCGGAGGTTATCCCATTGTACAGGGTGTCCCAAATTCGAGCCTCATCATTGGGATCTCGGAAACTAGAAGAGATACGAGGTCGGTTAAATGAAGGCAAAGTTGCGCAGTTTGATGCTGATCAAAATGCTACATTACAAGTTTAAAAATTCCTAATACTTCCGAAGATTTTGGAAAAAAATCGAATATTCGCGATTTAATTTTTATTTTTTTATGACTCTATTTGAATTGATATAACAAAATAAATTTCACATTTTCATTGCTACTTTTTCTGTTCTTCAAGATGGTGTTATCAGATTTTCAAGCCGACGTTTCGTCTTTGAGCTGCCATCATCAACTTTGTTTTTTTTAAATACGGCCCTGGATTTTTTATTACGGATTTTAAGAGGTCCTAAGGTCCCAAAACCAATGATGTATCGCACTTATTCGAAAAATTCATATTAGTGACATTTTCCATAAGAATTAATGTGTTAGAGAGAGAGACAGAAAATAGATTTTTACTGTCAGTTTACTTTTACGTTGTTAATGCGTAAAAAAAGGTTTTTGTTTTTAATCCTATTAAAAATCTATTTTCTGTCTCTCTCTAACACATGAATTCTTATGGAAAATAACCCTAATATGAATTTTTCGAATAAGTGCGATACATCATTGGTTTTGGGATCTTAGGACCTCTTAAAATCCGTAATAAAAATCCAGGGCCGTATTTAAAAAAACAAAGTTGATGATGGCAGCTCAAAGACGAAACGTCGGCTTGAAAATCTGATAACACCATCTTGAAGAACAGAAAAAGTAGCAATGAAAATGTGAAATTTATTTTGTTATATCAATTCAAATAGAGTCATAAAAAAATAAAAATTAAATCGCGAATATTCGGTTTTTTTCCAAAATCTTCGGAAGTATTCGGAATTTTTAAACTTGTAATGTAGCATTTTGATCAGCATCAAACTGCGCAACTTTGCCTCCATTTAACCGACCTCGTATCTCTTCTAGTTTCCGAGATCCCAATGATGAGGCTCGAATTTGGGACACCCTGTACATGGATGACCTAAAGCTCTTTGCAGAGAACCAGACTGGACTGCACTCTCTAATTAACATCGTTAAGACCTTCAGCGGGGACATAAACATGTCATTTGGGCTTGACGAATGCGCCATCATCAACATCAAAAGGGGCGCCGTGAAAATCCAAGAAGATCAATGCCAGGATATCGAGAACTTGCATCCCGAAGATACATACACGTATTTAGGAATGCCTCAGAACTAACATATCGACCACAGAATATGTTCACCGGGAAGTACAAGAAGAGAGTACTCAAGGTTCTGAACACCAAACTTTCATGGAAGAACCAGATCACCGCTCTGAACACCTGGGCAGTGCCTGTATTAACCTACACCTTTGACATCCTTAAGTGGTCTGATGCGGACTTAAATGGACTCGACAGGCTATCCCGGCGACTGATGACCAAATTCCGATGTCTGCACACCAATGCATCGGTTAAGAGGCTATACCTTCCTCGAGCAAGCGGCGGTCGAGGTATGATGAACAACTACAACTTGTGCAGAAGCCAGGAGAAGAACATATGGTAACAATTGCTAAGATCCGAAGATGGTCTGATGAGAATAGCAGCCCAGGAGGATAGAGGATATACGCCACTGAATCTACAACACCGCAACCTCGAGTTCGACATAAGCTCAAGGCAGGAAGATCAAGCCACCTGGATGGAACAAGCCTTACATGGTAGGTTTCCAAGAAGTCTAGAAGCGGACAACGTCGATAAGCCGACCTCATTAGCATGGCTCGGCGCCGGTTACCTCTACCCAGAAACTGAAGGATTCTTCATGGCCATCCAGGAGACAGAGTTATCAGGACTCGCAACTATGAAAAACATTGTCTAAAACTTGACGTAGAGGACAAGTGTAAGAAGTGAATCTATAGATAGAGCATATCATCGCTCGCTGTAGGTCCCTCGCAGATAGCGCATACCTAGGACGTCACAATCAAGTGGCAAAAACCATCCACCAACAGCTGGCTCTTAAGAACGTACTCCTTCAAATATGCCCACCGTATTACAAGTACCAGCCACAAGCACTCTTGGAAACAGATAAAGCGGTACTGTATTGGGACAGGCCTATAATAACGGATAGAACGGTGGACTACAACAGACCGGACATCGTTATCATAGATAAGGAGAAAAAGACTGAAACCATCATTGACATAGCTGTGCCGGTATCTCATAACGTCAGAAGAACTGAGGCAGAAAAAGTCACAAAATACGAAAACCTTGCAGTAGAGCTGAAGAACGTCTGGCAGCTAACTAAAGTATTCCCAATCCCAGATCCCACTGGTAATTTAGGCTGAAGGGATCACTTAGAAGAATCTCGTTAAATATCTTCAGGATCTCGGATTATCCCAGAACATCATTGGATACGCACATACTTCAGACATGCCATATATCCCGCAAATTCCTGAACGGAGCCTGAGTGGGAGGAACTGAATTGTTACCATAGCCTAGTAATCAGGCTAAATCGTTACCAGCGAAAGCTGAGTTAGCGTGGGTAACGATAATAATAATAATAATAATAATAATAATAGTACAACTCTGCATCTCATAAATAAGAATAAAAGTATCACATCTGATCCCATCAACATCCGCCGCGGGATTTTCCAAGGTGATTCCCTTAGCCCACTATTATTCTGTCTAGCGCTAAATCCACTTTCTAACATGTTGAAAAAGAGTGGATATGACTACAACATCAAAAATGCAGAACAGGAGAATAAGATCACACATCTCCTATATATGGACGATATTAAGCTGTACGCTTCGTCATCCACTGAGCTTCAAGGCTTACTCCGAAGAACTGAAGAATTCTCCAGGGATATCTGTATGTCGTTTGGATTAGATAAGTGTAAGACTCTCAGTGTAAAAAAGGCGTTCAGCATGCAATGGGCTTTGAGCTTAGGGATGGAACTGCTATCGGTCCAATGGACGAGGAGGAAACGTATAAGTATTTGGGAGTGCAACAATCCCTAAATATTGAGCATAAACGAACAAAGGACCAAACCACTAAGAAATTCACAGATCGAGTCAAAAAGATCCTGAAAACCAAACTGTCTGGAAAGAATATGTACAACGCCATCAACACCTGGGCTATTCCTACGCTAACATATACGTTCGGAGTGATAAAATGGACCAAGACAGATTTAGAAGACCTGGAGAGGAAAATTCGGACAATACTAACTAAGTCCCGAGCACATCACCCGAAAGCAGCCATCGAGCGTGTTACACTTCCAAGATATGAAGCTGGACAAGGTATCATCAACCTCAAACGACTCCACAGTAAGCAGATCATCAACCTCGGAAGGTACTTTAATCAGAAACAGGCTACATCCCCACTTCATAGAGCTATCTCTCATTCTGATAATAATTATACGCCTCTTGACCTACAACGTATTGGACCCTTAGTTGATCATCACACTGCTGAGCCTACGGACGAGGATCTCAAATACTCCTGGAAACACAAGGTGCTCCACGGGAGACATCCTCATGACTTGAGCCAAGAACATGTTGACAAAGAAGCGTCAAACTACTGGCTCAGTCGTGGGGAGTTGTTTTCCGAGACGGAGGGCTTCATTATTGCGATCCAGGAACAGGTGGTCGCAACAAAAAACTACCTCAAGTTTATCGTAAAGGATCCAGGCACACGAAATGACACTTACAGGAAATGCGCCAGCGCATCCGAGACTATACAGCATATAACATCGGGTTGTAGGATGATGTCAGCCACTGATTACACCCATAGGCACAACCAGGTAGCAAAGATCGTACATCTCAAACTAGCTCTTCATCACAATCTCCTGGCAACCAGCACTCCATATTACGAGTACACACCATCAGCTGTCCTGGAGAATGAGGATTGCACATTGTATTGGGATCGATCTGTTATAACTGGCCGTACCATCCTCGCCAATAGACCTGATATTATACTCATCCTGAAGAGGCAAAAGCAAACCTTCCTCATTGATGTTACGATACCCAACACCAATAATCTGCAGCAGTCTTATGGTGAGAAATTAATTAAATATGGTGAACTCGCTGAAGAGATCAAGAAAATGTGGCTACAAGATCAAGTCACTATCGTGCCTATAGTTATATCCACAACAGGTGTAGTACCGAGAACTCTCGCCCAAAACCTCAAACAGCTTAATATCCACCCTTATACTATTACCCAAATTCAGAAATCCGTCCTCCTAAATACAAGCAACTTAGTCAGAAAATTCCTGCATTTGCCTGTGAATTAAAATAGAAGCCGCCATCTTGCTAACAGCCGATGGTTAGTACACTGAACCTCCTCACAAGGAGAGAATCAGACAAATAGTAATAATAATAATAATAATAATAATAATAATAATAATATAAAAAATCGAAAATGGACCACTTAAATAGAATAAAGTGATCTTTTAAATGTCAAAAGAAAAGCTTCTTCAAAAGACAATAAATATGTATATCACTTGTATTCATTCATGATTTATTCGCTTCTGTTTGTTCTTATATTTATATTTTCACTTTGTGTCATAACCTATTTTAAATAAAAGTTTGTTGGCTTGTGAAATTTTTATTTTTGAATCCATTTCTCTAAGATTTTCAGGAAATTTGGAGGCACTCAGTGTGTTTCGAAAAGCCCCGATACATTTTTAAAAGCCTCATATGGACACGCTAGTAAAAAGATAAAATTTAAATTTTGAAATGCCTCGAAATTTCCTGAAAATCTTAGACAAATCCTTTAAAAAATACAAATTTTTCAAGCTAACAAACTTTTGTTTAAAATAAGTTATACCACAAAAGGAAATTATAAATGTAAAAACAAACAGAAGAAGAAAATCATGAATGGGAAGACAAGTGGAACAACGAGGGTCTAAGTGATATTAAAAACATGTCTTTTTTGTAAAACCCTTGATATATCTAACGTTTTATATTTTTTATATAGTCTGGTTCGGTTTAATTTGTAAATTAATAAGACCAAGGATTGCTTTTTGCTTTTTTTATCTTCAGCTTAGGGCTTTTCAGAAATGTACATTTTTTTCTGACAAATATACTTATCTTAATTCCTTTTTAATTGGCTATTATATATAATTTATATTTTAAATAGGTGTTCAAAAATAAAAAGCAAATTTACAGTCATAATATGACAAAAAAAAGTGGAAAACAAAATTTTATTCTAACTAAAATAAAACAATATTGAAAAAATATGACGATTTTTGTCAACTTACGTCCTTTCAGAAATATAATTTTTTTTCTGACAAATATACTTATTTTAGTTGCTTTTTAAATACTATTATATATAATTTATATTTTAGATACGTGTTCAAAAATATATAAGCAAATTAAAAGTAATATTATGACAAAAAGAAATGTAAAACCAAATGTTATTTTAACTAAAATTAAACAATATTGAAAAAATATGACGATTTTTTGTCATTTTACGTCCTTTTAGAAATATAATCTTTTTTCTGACAAACATTCTTATTTTAATTCCTTTTTAATTGACTATTATATATAATTTATATTTTAGATAAGTGTTCAAAAATACATAAGCTTATTTAAAGTAATAATATGACAAAAAAAGTGGAAACAAAATTTTGTTCTAAAATAAAACAATATTGAAGAAATATGACGATTTTTTGTCATATTTAGAGGCCTTCGCCTTGGGTTTCTTGGTTTTCCAGGAATTTATTACGTGGATGTAAAAATCTTGCTTATCTTTAGATACCCACTGATTGTAGATGGTCTGATTTTAAAATTGACACAATGCCTGCAGGATATGCTGGTACTATGGACCATACCATACTAAAATGATTATTTGTTTCGGTAAAGCCAAACAGAATATTGAGAATGCAGACCAGCGTAGAATTAACCCTCATAGACTCAAGAGCCCACAGAGCTCTGCTGTCCAAGCAAATGTAAATATCCTAGCTTCTCCCCAAGGAAGAATCGGGCGTCCGTGCCAGAAAAAATCCCCGTTCACGCCGGTACGCAGGCTGGAGGGAACCGGATGTTCCCGTGGGACCATTTTTGTCTGTGCCGTTAATGTTCATGCGCCATCTTAGCATGTGCCTTTTGTAAAATGTGAAAAATCAGTGTTTGGGATATAACTTACAGGCAGACCCACCCCAACCACACCCCGAATGTGTTGGCAAACTGTCCTTGTAAGGAACAGACGCCAATAATCCATTTAAGACAAAACAAGTAGATATCCTTCCCTTCTTTCTTTTATAATTACAGATGTTTCATTTTCGTGACAATTTGGACCCATTTAATATAGCAAGATCTTAAACTTCCAAGTTCGGCTCTGGCATTTTTATTTAAATTTTACGATTTACTCGTTAGGATCCTCAACATCCTTGGTGCGTTGCAGTTACAGGTGCAAGGTCTTATTCAGCGAGCCATGGTTTTGAAAACAATACTTTTGCTCTCTTCAATGCCAATAGTCTATAAGAACAATTCGATATGCGTTACACCTATTACCGTAAGTTTAAAAAATATATTGATATTTAATAGACTGTACAAATATTTAAAAAAATAACAGATGTCAATGAAAATATGAAAATAGGACAGAAGTGTTGAATCTGAAAGAGAAAACAATAAAATGTCTGCTAAATAAGTAGGTATAGCCGTTGGAGAAAAATCAAAAGGAAATGATAAATCAGTAATACTTTTCAAAACACTGAGAATAAAGCAAGGACAATTATCAACCATAGAACTAGATCTAGATTACTGACAATTTTAGTATGCCTCTTGGCGATGGCGGGTTCTACTAACCGATTGCTACTAACAAATTTTTAAAGTAATTATTTTTTTGAATGTATGCAGATAAGCCAGGATACTGAAAAGTAGCTAACGTCTTTTTCTGCAATAATTGCTGGCCGCAAAATCACAACATTGGAAAAACTGGTAATCAAAGATTAATTGATTGATTAGTGTACGATTTTTTAATACAAACATTATGTATGGTTAAGTGCTTTGGAACCATTGGTTCT
>JAEQML010081230.1:0-11289 GCA_016904865.1 Pissodes strobi
ACACCCGTAAATTCAACTCTCTACTTTTAGTAGCCCCTAGATACCGTATACCTGTGCATACGTCCACCCAGGTTAGGTAAGGACCTGATCGCCCTGGACCTGTGTCCAGGTGTTCACAGATATGGAGGTTGTGGGATAGAACAACTATAAGTGTACGCACCTGTGTGCTGTACCGCAACTGGACTGAGCGGTTTGAGAGGCCCGAAAGCCTTATGAACTTGGCGTTTGCCTGCGTATTTATATGTTACAAAATGCTGATGGCTGCATCATTAAGGATTAAAATCGCTCCCGTCGACCGCTCAAGTTGTTTATAATTAACAGTGAATGTTTATGTAACATTTGTCAAGTTCAAGTTCAAACTTACGACAGGGTGATATTTAATTAATGCCTTTAAGTAGTTCACAGTATTGCGTTTCGGTACCTTTGCTTTATTAAGATGTAATCGATCTGGTTTCTGACGATATTATTATCTGTGTCGCTTGGTGATTTCCACGTATACAGGCGTCATTTGGGTAGTTAGAAAAAAGTGTTTGCCACCACTATAAAATTCTCTGGACAGAATTCAATAAGACGATCACCCCCTTCATTGCGAACATCAAGTCCATATGGTCCTACAGTAGAGTCACATCCTCCTTCACCGATTTTGGCATTAAAATCCCCCATAACTACTGTTATGTATCTAGATGAAGTTAATCTCAATGCCTTTTGATGAACACTATAGAAGTTTTCTATTTCTTCATCAGATTTGTTGGCCGTAGGTGCATAGATCTGTATTAAGTTTAGTTTTCCGTGAGTTGTCATTAGATGTAGCAACATAACTCTCTCGGACAATGGGATAAAGCTTGTTACTAATTTTACTACGTTTCTACTAATAATCATAGCTACCCCATAGCGGCGTTGGGCGTCAGAGTAGTAAACTCGTCCATTCTCGGTATTAAGTTCATTCGAGTCGATTCATCTGGTGTCGCTTATTCCGAGTATATCAATCTTTAGCCGCAGCATCTCTTGCTCTATGTTTCTTAATTTTCCAGATGCGTACATACTTTCAGCAAACAAGGATTTCGCTAGATATCGACCTGGGAAGCCCTGTCGTCAATGTTATCTCTTCCCCTGCCGAATCTTGGCATCCGAAAACCATGATTAGTAAGTTGTTGGCTGTCACTTCTTGGCGCCATGATCATTTCTAGGGAGTTTTAAGTTTTTATCGACCTTTAATGATTGAAATTTAGTTTAGTTCAGTTTAAGTATTAAATTGGAAGTATAGTAGGCATTAATTTTATGAAATAGAAATTTGGGGTGTAGTCTGTTCTTGTTTATTAGTTTTGAACAAAAACACGGAAACGTAAAAGGAAATAAGGAGAAGAAACTCCACCATTCTATTCGATTTTGTGAAATGTTTTCTTTTAATTTTACATGGCCATGGCCACCGACAAAAAAATTTAACTGTTTGCTTATTACAACACGTGATTGTTATTCGTTAGCAGATGATTATTTGGTGCGCATTTTAACATTACTTCCTGTTTAACCAAGAATAAGTCGCCATTTGATGAATCTAAAAAAGGAGTTAATACATATTACTGCAGTTAGCGAATACATTGAAGTAGTACCTGAAAGTTTAAGCTTGTTGTTTATTGTGTATCAGCGGAAAATAATGCCTATATGTATTGTCAAATGATGCAGCTAGGGAAGTTTTTACCACTGTTTGTGGAGAACTTAATACAATACAATTGCCATTGAAATAATGACGTTTAGCGAAGAAAGTATTAATGGCAGTATAGCTGATCCAAATTATGAGTTTAGAGTTACAACACTGAGAGACAAGCAAATGTCCCAGCAAAGTGACACTGATGGTGGAGATAATTCCTAATGAAACGAATAAACAACTCACCACTTAAGAATCTTAAAACCCTGCACCATTAAAGAGGTGAGGAGAAGAAACAGAACCCCAAATATCCGAAGCTAACGCAAACTCAGAAGTCCGACTGCAATAAAAGAAACATCCCATGTTATCCCCATGTCCTGGAAAACTCTAAAAGTAACTGTCAGAAATTTATAGAAGAAGAGCAACACGCCATTTGGTTGAATGTTTGGAACTGAAATTGTTCAACTAGCAGATATTTTATTGACTTTCAAATAATGTCCATTTAACTTCAATTAAAAGAATAATAATTGTGCTCAAAGACCCTAACTCTGCAAGGAAAAAAACGTGGTCGCTTGTATCGAAAAAGCCTAAGAGTGTGTATGTCATCTATTCTTTTTATCCGCACTTGGAGATACACACGCCTCTGTTATTACAATATTGTGTCTTTCTATGGAGACGGATCTTATCTGTAGTAATATTGCAAAAGCAAATCGTATTGCCTAAGACGGAAATTTGTCTAGGACTGCGAAACACTGGAAAGGAGGCAGGAAGATACGAGGAACTCGGAGAACTTTGATGATCTGTTAAAATTATATATAAAGAAGAGAGTAACAAGGCACTTGCAAAATACGAGGCAGGTTCTCTGCATGGTGTCGAAGAACCATTGCGAGTGTACTTAATGGACCTCTAAAGAGTAGTATTAATCCCGAATATGCCCTTGACTAAAGATTATTTCTTTGTAAGTCGTTTCGTAGTCTTTAATGAAACCTTCCCTCCATTACAAAAAAATCCACAAACCAGTTACTGTGTTCTGTGGTATTAAGCCATATGTGGCACAAATGGTTGCAATAAGGTTGCTGTTATTCTCAAATTTTTCGAACAAAAAAGAGGTGTTCAAGATTTCATTCTTTGGGCCGAAAATTGTTGGCTCAAAACAAAAAATTTGATATTGTTAATGGCTCTAATAGCTGGGCACAAAACTATTACCATTGGCTATTTGACAAAGAGCCATACTCACATGACGGCAGATGGGGTTCACAGTAATATTGAAAAACGCTGTTCGCGGTTAAAGAATACTTATGGTTATGATAATTTAAAAATGCAGTAAGGGCGTCAAGAAATCGTTGATTTGCGAGCTTCTCGAAAATGGGACAAGACAAGAAGGCAAAAATGCAGCGATCCACTTACAATTCTTTGATGGACTGACTCCTTTGTCGAAGTCAATTTTCCAAGCGGTTCCAGGAACATGCGTTATAGAGTTGAATTTGATGATGGATACAAAAAATTAGATTTCCTTCAAAAAACAGATTCACATTGAGAACTACTACCTTAATGCCAGTAGAGAGAAAATTATTTTGGGAAAGCCTACCAGTGATCGATTCATCAATGGATTTAATTCAAAATATGATACACATGATGACCTTTAAGCATAGTTTTGTTTAAAATCTCGTTTTTTATTTAAATACCTTTCGTTTAATATAAGTTATTATTTGCAGATACAATGCAAGAATCTTAAAATTATTTTTTAACATATAAAATTATTTGCAATTATAGTATTCTAAACCGTTAAAATTATATTTAAACATCTTTAATAGTTCGAGAGCCATATACTTATATATAAGTTTCCTTTGATTTACTCAAAACTTTCAAAATAACAGTTACTGTATTTTGAAATGTAGCAGCCTCAGTAGTTTGGGACTGCCGAACCACTGTGTATGAAAGATCGATTTACTCTATCTATTTTTGATGGTAGGAAGAACTGGTAGAAGAAATTCCATAACGCATTTTGGCGTAAGAATTGTATGATAGTTACTTTTTGAATTTGTTTGGAATTGGAATATACACGGCTGAATAAAACATCGAGTTTTATTTAGTAATACTTGTAGGCATTTAATTTGTGGCTGATTACAAGTTTTTTTTCCGTTAAATGATCTTGTCGAATGGCCTGTAACATATACTATTAATGAGGAAATCTAGAATGCTCAAGTAATAAATGTTATATTCAGGCCTAATAGCTATAATTTCCTGTGTAGTTCATTGAACAAGCCACGACGATATCCTGGGGATACCATATTTAACAGTTTCAATGTGAAATATAATTGAATTTACACTAGTAATTGGAATTTTAAACAGCGATTTTTCTTTACTAAATAACACCTGATCGTATAGAAATCCTATACTTATTCGCGAATTTGTTTTCCTTTAGATATGGTAATAGTTGATTTCTTGTGAATTCCAATTAGTTTGTCAGATTCGCAACGTTTACATAGTTGAGTGCAAATTCGATTTTCAGAAAAAACAAATCAACATAGCTAGTCGATTTCTTGAGAAAATATTTTCGGATTGGATTATCTTGATTGTACAGGCCTGTAAGATCTTCGGATTTGATCTCTTGCCCCGGTACCCGGTGCATTGTTACTTCTTTTCTTAAATTAAAACGATATGTAGTGAAAAAATTATCAAAATCATTATTGTTTAACTTTATGCACTAATGGGTTAATTTAATAGTTCCAATTATTAACAAACTAAGGTGCAATTTTAGAAAAAGCAGTGGTTGAATGGGGAGCAAATCAATGTAATAGATTTCTTGAGACAATATTTTTGGATTGAAGGATGCTTCGTGTAGTTATAATTTTCCTTTCCCATTATATTTTGCAGATTGGATTGTATTAATTATTCGTCGGAATATAAACTCAGAGAACAGGTAACTCTACAAAGGCCGGCAAGATCTTTAGATTTGGCCCCGGTTGATTTCCTACTCTGATGTTATTGGAAAAAGTAGTTTGAAAGTTGTAGTTGAAGAATTTCTAGGAATAAATAATTGTAGAATATAAGCAGATCCGTTAAGAAACAACGCAGAATTTCACGAAGAAATCAAAAGCTGGCATTTTTACTGTCTGACAATTAGCAAAACATATTTTGCCCATTTTATTAATATGCAATTACACAGATGTTTGTGTCTTCTTAATTGTTGTCGCTAACTTATAATTCGCGTCTTCTAACCTGAATAGACGGGAATTATATCCTCTAATTTCACCTTCAACATCTAAGTTAACTTATTTTGTATTTAATTAAAAAAGCACTATTTTCTTAATTACCTTACATTTTTATTTACAAAAATAGATTACCACAAAATTAAAATCCAATCATATAATTTCTTTCCATTTTAATGCCTCAGAAATGAATAAAAAGCCAGCAATAAAGCTCAAAGAGCATTCGTGCTCGCTGGGATGTGTTTCATATTGGTTTCACGTACGCTTTTACATTGAAAATCTAATTTCCCTGTAAAAACTTTTCTAATCTTCCGACTCGAAGTGAATCTCATGAAAATTGAATGAGATCGCGTATATATTCATCCTGAATCTTCCACAAAACATATTTTTTAATTCGCTAAGTAAGATAAAAAAAACAAATTAGGTTATTATGTTACATAGGGTGTTAATCTCTTTAAAATTAACATATTGTTTCCGCAGTTCTAATGTATTTTTTTTAACTTACTATTAGAATTCGCGTTATTTGGGACGTATACAGCAAATTTCAATAATTTCTTCTTCAATGATACAAATAATAGCTGTGTATTTGAAAACGGCAAATTCTTTTAAATTTACCCAAATCTGTCCGGTTTCTACCAAAGGAAACGACGACGCGTTGACATGCATCATTTAACCAAGCCTGCCTAGTGATCGGGCCCTTTACCATGGATATGCGTTTTTAATCCTGAAACTGTTGCGTAATATATATTACGTAACAGTTCCAATTTTACTCGCCAATATATCTGAGACAAAATTATCGTGTTTAGTAGATTGAGTATTTTTTTTTATTAATATTACGGAACTTTAACCTTGAAAAATTAAAATAAAAAATTGAGTTCTTAGGGCCACTACTCTGATCTCCGATTGGTCACTGCTAAATTAGTCAGTGTTTTGAATACCATGCATCTATTAATTTCATATTGACATTGGCAAATTCAAAACACCGATTAATTTAGCGGAGTTCAAAGCTGTAGCCCTACTAACAAACACTAGTGTTTACAGGTATGTGTTACTATTGATTGGAAGGTGTGAAGTGTTATTATTTGAGGGTCTGATGATTCTGGAACTGGCGAAAGTTGTAATATTTTTCAGGAAAATATACTGAAATCCCAACTTTGTGTTGACTTTAATTTACTATTATATAACTCAGGTTTGAAATATTCTCGTCACTTTATTTTTATATATGGATGATTTAAAATTGAGGTTAAACGGAAGCGAATCAGGACTATAAACACAGGAAATGGGATGGTTATAATAATACAATAAGCAAAGGGCCAAGCCCAAAGTTGGTTCGGCCTCGATTCGAAATGGTATTTTGGACCCGACCCTTTTCGGTATAGGCAATTTTTCTCCTATATTGTAATTTAATACGAAAATTATATGGTTTCATCTTTCTAGTTGCCTGAGATTTCAAAAAATATATAATTTGTAGAAATAATGTAGGACAGGCATGAGATTTAATACCACTCCTGACGTGGGAAAAAGGAATTTTCTAGCTTATACAGTTTGATCTAAAAATGCATTCTTATTATGTGGTGCGTCGTATTAATAACGCTAAATCAATTAGTAACATTAAGTTATTTAATTTAGTATCAACGTCTAAACATAATTTAGGTTTAAGAGAATAAATTAAGTGTGGAGAGTCTTGGTTATTTTTAGCATCATTAAATATTATTTAGACATATTAACGTATTTGCATGCAGCGAAATTCTCTATAGCCTTACGTAGAAAGATTATTAAATTTTTAACGTTAAAAATTGACGGGTAATATCCAAATTTAAATAGTCTAGACTTAAGAAAAAATATATTAACTGGCTCAAGCCTGAAAAATTAATTTAAATTCATGAGGTAAGATTACTTTTATAATTACTTAAATCCTGCTTTACTTATGAGGCTGTAATAGTGATCGTTCTTAACCCTCTCGTAGCAAAGCTTTAATCCGAATTTGATGGTTTTGTTTCGATACAAAATTGGATACGTAGAAATCATTTGAGGGTAGTTTTACCGCGGCCAAAAGTGATTTATTATTGTTTATTGATAATTTGCAGCTCCATATAATAAATAACTCATTTGAGCGTTTTCAGTGACAGTCGTAATGTGCTAATGAAAAATAGATATTATTCAGGGAATTTAAAACAAACCGACAAAAATTGCATTTGAATTTTTGCATGCTTTCTATGTCGACATATTTTAAATACTGCTTTTTTACTTTTTACGAAAAATTCTCATAACTAAATGAGAGTTTTTGGGTAAATATTTAATAATTAAGCTAAATATCCAGGTAAGCATGCCAAAATTTTCATGTTGGTGTTTTATCAATATGTTATTGTATGCCTAGATTGCCTAGGTTTAGTTACCTCATGGAGAATGTTTCGTAAATATTAATCTCTCAAAATAGTTATTGCTGATAAAAGACAGGCTTTAAAACTAACTTTAGATAGTTAGATAGTATGTGAGATGTACCTACACGGCCGCACAAAATATAAATTTTCTTATGGGAAACAAACAAATATTTAAATTACGCACATCCACTGTGTAGCGCATAAAATTACAAACAAAAATCTTGATAAGTCTCTTTCATATAAGGTTTTGTTGCTGAGGAAAATAGCCACAGAAAGCGAAAATTTTCGATTTTGCAATTTAACTTTTTAAATTTTTAAGAATAATTTATTCAGAAACCTATTTTTTTAACTTCCAAACTTTATAAAGATTTTTAATTCTACTTTGATACCTATGATTTATTTCTGTACAAGGTAATGTTCTTATATTTGCTACCCTCCTTTTTTTGATATCAAAAAATCTAGACAACGTCCTTTATACAAATATAATATAGATCCAATGTATACAAATCATTTTTAATAATTTAATTTAATATGGATATACACGTACAGCATATCCTCGTAATTTGCTGTTAGTATTTTAGCTACAGCCCTGCAAGTCCTATTGAAGTCTGAATTCATAGAGATGCATATATTGACCGTAAAAACCATTACATATCGATTCAGTTTTGTTTATTCGGAAGCAACGAAAGTTCACTATTTGTAGAATGATGCTTTATAAATATATTTATAAAAGTGAGTACACCAAAAAATGTCAACGTGAATAATACATCATAAGTCTGTTTTCAAAATGTTGGTTTAGGAGCCAGTTTTATGCAGTGCAATATAATGAATTCATAACAGTTTACATTTCACTTTAAAAAGGGTTTATTTTAAAAAAATTATTTTTTTAATGTAATAGAATTCAGTTACAACTTGTAGATATCTGAATCTATCATCAACATATTTTTTTCTTATGGGCATCATATTAGATTTTACCGGCTTTCAGGAAACCATTTTTTAAAATTGCCAACTATGTAGCGTAACCAAAAAAAAAAAATAGTGTTAAAAAACACAAAAATTTAATTTCTGAACACACTTGGTAAAAAAGCATGAAGTTCGTAAGTTATCACCCGCTTAGATTTAAAAGTAAAACTGATAAAACGTTATAAATTCTACATATTCTTCTACATTAATAAGACGTCTCTTTTTTTGGAATTGTTTTAGTTATTACTTTGTTTAACATTTAACATACATTTCATTAGTCATTGTATTCTTGATTTATTATATTTTTTTTAGTTTTTTTTTATAAATCAGTTTTGAAAATTACTTAGCAAACATCTATGATAAAAACATACGCGCCAATATTTATAAAATAGGCATCAAGGAATTTTCAGCATAAAATTAAATAACATTTAAATCACTTTATTTTTGCTAGCTGCAGAGAGAATACATACAATTTGGCATACATACCTACTTTTTATTTATCTAATATTAAAAAGGTTTTTTTTTATTTTCGTAATACTGTAGTAGCATTTTTGTATATAATATATAGTTATTTACTTGTGTAGGCTAAGTAGCTAAGGAGTGTGTGAGAAATTATTGTTTTGTGAAATTCAATTTAAAATTAAACGTTTTCAAGGTAAGTTTTTTTAAATTTATATATTTAAATATATTACGGTATATTAGGCAATTAGGCATCACAGATACTTACGTTTAGTAATTTTCGGATATTTTGACAATTAAATATTAGTTGAAATTGAAGTACAAACAATTATTATTAGTTATTATAGGTACAATGTTGGTACCTAAAGTTATATAAAATATGTTTAAAAACGCAAAATATGTATTCTTTTTGCTTAAATGAAACTTTGGTATGAAACTCGTTTGTAAGTTACCCCGAATACTTACAATTATTTTTCTTTGATCCCTACGCAAAAATTTGACTTATTTTTTTTTTTAATTTTAATAACATTTTATCGAGTATATTATCACAAATATACAGTGATATTATTTGAAACGAACCACCCTAAATCACTGTTTAATTTTGAAGAATCGCTGAAACACGTCAACAATAATTATTTCGAAGGGAAAATCTTTTGACATGAAAATGTCAGCTTCCACGTCACTGTCAAAGCCTCAATAAGCACCAACTTTTGAATTTCTAATGGCATGATACCATGTGTGACACCGTCTTAAAGAAGCAATTTCATCGGCTATCCAGTACTGTATTCAGAAATTTAAAAATCTCTTAATATTTCATGTTTTTTTTTTTATTTTACCATCCAAATGATTAGACAAAAGATGTCCCCCCCGAATTAATTGTAATTAATTATACTCGTAATAAATTATCTATGATCTGTGATAGATATTTTATTGTTTTTTTTTTGTTATTGGTAGATGGCTGAATTACCAGGTAAAGAGAAATTATCGGGTACTCAAAGTAGAAAAAGAAAACATGAGAAATAAGAAAACATTAAAAAGCTGACCACTCCTATCGACGTTTTTTTTTTCGACCTAGTAATTTTATTTTATTTATAAGCGCAGATAAACCTTAATTGTATTTTGGATTCTAGGTACATCTTTAACTGCATCAAGTAAACAATCAGAAGAACCTACTTTAGAAATGGCGTCTACCTCAGAACCAGTATCTACTTCAGAACTAACGTCTACCTCAAAACAGGTATTTTCTGCCCCGTCAAGCCCAGGTGCACGATATTCCAAGTCTTGAGAATGGTGTTTTTCCAGCGATTCTTAAGACCGCAAATGTTGTTCCTGTATATAAAAAGAATGACTGTCATAATATTGAGAACTACCGACAAATATCTCTGCTTAGTACATTTTCAAAAATATTTGAAAGGGTTGTTTATAATAAGATAATACTATTTTTCGACCGGTCTAACGTTCTAAATGTAGCACAGCACGGATTTCTTCCAAATAAGTCAACAGAAACCGCATCATACCAAACGCTGAATTATATTTTTCGCTGCTTTAATGATGGAAAAAATGTGGGCTCTAAATTTTTGGATTTGTCCATAGCGTTTGATACCATAAATAAGTCCTTTTTAGTCAGTAAATTGTACAACCTGGGAATTCGTGGGAAGATGCTTAAATGGATTGAGTCCTATTTAAGTGACAGAAGAATGACTGTTAAATATGGTGGTGTCCAGACTGAGGAGAGATGGATGGTTCCAAAAGGCTCAGTGCTGGGTCCATTGTTATTTCTAATATATGTGGATGATTTGCCTCTGAATGTTGGATGTGGACGACACAACCATAGTTGTCGGTGCCAATAGTCTGGATGAATTGTACAAAAGCTTAACGAGTGTATGTGGCGATATGGAATGATCCTAAATATGGAAAAGACAGTTTATATGAATATGGTTAATCGTCTTTCTTTATCAGAGTCCGACTGCGAGAAAAGACTTAATATCAAGTTTTCTAGTAAAACCAAATTTCTTGGTACCTATATTGAGCCTCAACTATCTTTTTGTAGTCATGTTGACTACGTATGTGCTAAACTAAACTCTGCTTTTTTTGCGGTACTGAGCTTAAAAAATTGGCTTGATACCAAGGGACTTCTATCTGTCTATTACGCTTTGGCATATAGTCATATGTCCTATAATATTGTTTCTTGGGGTTGAACTGGCGCGCACTGCAACCGTATCTTTGTAAATCAAAAAAGGATATTAAGGCATATTTTTAACCTACCCTTCAGAGAAAGTTGTAGAGGAATCTTTGCCCAAAATAAAGTTTTGACGTTTCCGTCCATATTATATACTAAGGTGCCTGCAATTCGTCAATAGTGACCGTTCATCGTTTGAGAGACTAGGATCCACAAGCCATCATAATACTAGGGGTAGTGAATTGCTTAAGATTCCTCTACACAGAACAGCCCATTATAAAAAATCTCCTCTCTACAACTGTGTAAAGCTCTGTAATGGGTTACCGTATGGCATTTTATACGATTGACGAGTATATTGATTTTCGCGTTTTAGAGACTAGGATCTACAAGCCATCACAATACTAGCGGTAGTGAATTGCTTAAGATTCCTCTACATAGAACAGCCCATTATAA
>JAEQML010081234.1:0-11289 GCA_016904865.1 Pissodes strobi
AACTGTTTTACATAAATATATTTATCTTTGCAAATTTTAGATTAAATAAATACACTTTTAACACTCCTCATTTTTTTACATAAGTACAATAATTAATACAATACTTAACTATCAATAGATAAATAAGTCAATAAATACAATAAATAATATTTTTTACAGCTATTTATATAGTGCAATAGGGCATAATTATTTTTAAAACCAACAACTTAGGACCTTTTTTCATACTAACTGTGCATCCTACTTGCAAAACAACGATTAACCAATCGAAAAACTTACTAGCTACGCATTTTTTTTGACTAGAACACACTCGAATTCAAAATTGAAAATAAAATTCAACAAACTAAAATTTTCATAATATATAAAGTGTTTTGTGATACTGTATCACAAGGGGAACGCTTGCTCTGATGACAAGTGTTCTGTGATAAATATCACGCATGCTCTTTCTTTTAGTCTAAATAAATTGTTATTAGCTACTCTTTATTGTTAATATATTTTAAATTTTACAGCTTATGTCTAGTACAGTATGTATATCTAAGTTTTTTTTTCATACCCTTCAAAATCATATATACCAAAAATGTGATATATAAAAATAGTTTTCTGACTCTCAAATGGCTCTGGACGCATTTTGGCTATACGTTTGAAAGATATATTTAAAAAATAAATGTTTTCGAACATTTTTAAAATATTCGTCGTATTTTTCGAAAACAGTTTTCATTGGTTACAAATCGCCTTCGATTTTTGACAGCGGATGTTGTTCTGTCCAAAATAATTTTTTTTTTTCGAGCATTTGTGACCAATTCAAACCCGTTTCGGTTACTTTAAATCTAGACTTTATAGCGGATTTTCATTTCAAAAAAAAATATAAAAATTGACTTAAAAATTGCTTCCAGGAAGAACTGACATCATCAGCCTTCTGAAGGATCCACTTTGCTGGATCACTTCTGGATCGTTGCCGATTGCGTTCAGATATTGCGGATTTTGTTGGTTGACTACGTTGGCTGGCTTCTAAACAACAAAAATTAATCATTCTTATTAATACTACCATCAATTTCCTTATACCTACAGGCAGAGGCGATTCTAGAGCTCAACACATGGGAGGCACAAAGTCGTCTTGTCCGTATCCTAACAATTTCTTGTTTATTATGTAATTTACTTAATTTAGCTAGGCACCTCAAAATTTGGTGTGCCTCCTCCCTCAAACTTAATGTCAGTTAAATTAAATGAAAGTCACTGAGGTAACTCTATTACAGATTATATTTTAATGAATTACCCACTTTATGTGACTTTCATTAATGCGTTTTAAAATGTGGTTAACTTTACTCCGAATTATTTGTAGGATTTTGGAAGGCAAAATCTCTAAAAGATCTCTTAGATTATGTGACTGTTTGTCTGTCTGTTAGTCTGTCTGCAGTTTATCACCCCATTAACGTAGTTGGCATGTTCTATAGCTATACATAACTATAAAAGGGCAGGCAATTTTTTTCATATTATAAGTGAAGTTATTTCAGTTAGTAAATGTGCTTATGAGTAAATTCGCTAATCTAAAAATAGTGGCAAAATCGAGGGCAAAACCATATTCATAACTATATGTTTATGTTAAAAAAAATTCACACATGATGAGGTTATTAAGTGCCAGTGCAATTTAAATCCATAAAAACACGTTATCTCAACGGGTTGTGGTGCAGATCAATCAAGAATTAATAGATTTACTTAACATGTACCTAATGCGTATTTATTTAAAGAGCCAATCTACGAGGGATGGAGAACACCTAAAAAATTAAAAACAATTCCCAGTTTTTGTTACGAATCGATAAAAAAAGCAAAGGCATTATTTGTTGTTTAATATTAGTGTCTCAAATACCAACTTATTACATTAAATCTAAATGCCTTTCGTTAAATTCTCAGGGTACTACACATTTTGCAGATAGAAACAAGTCAAGCATTAGGGGAAGGGTGTACAAAACGGTGCAGTTTTTTAATGTTTATTTTAAAAACTAATGACACATCATATATATACTAAACCATAAAGTCATTTTTATTTTATCTGTTATGAAATAATTTTTAACATAATAAGCCAAGGGGGACTTTTTATTAAATTTTAAATAGGTGGGTAAAATGACACATTCATGTTTGGCCGTAGTTTGACAACATTAAACGTCAGTGCAGATTTCACAATTGAACATTTTTGTCTACCTCAGCACAATCAGTATGCAACAACACATAAGCCATATTTCGCCTGCTTTTGACATTTTGTATTGCCTTTACAGTAAATATACGAGCAATCATCATCATCTTGTTCAGAAAACGAGGCCTTTTCTGTTTCCGATTCAGGTTCTAGGATAAACTTCTTAGTTGCCGCTCTTCTTTTTTTTTTTCAAAAACATTCTTTTGTTTTCCTCCTCCAAATTAGGATAGAATTTACCGCTGAGGTGCCTTGACGTTTTCGTAGCTTTCTTTTTTCTTGTTCTGAAACGAATGCTTATACTGGTAATGAGCTTTATTCTGCTAAAGTGATCCTAAGTGTCCCTTCAATTTAATCATTTGCCAACCCGTTTTCCTATCGAAGTTTTAATGCTGGAATATGATCTGTGCTCAATTCAGGTTGAGATTATTATCTAATCCAAGGTGAGGATCATTATCCCAACCACCTTGAAGATTATTATCAGATCCAGATTAAAGATTATTATCAATACGAATATCCACAAATTTTTTGGTATCTGATCGCTGACAAATCATCTGGAAATACGACAGCATTCATTGTGAAGATTCTAGTTTTACTAAAACCATGAATAGCATTGCTTTGCCATATTATACTTACATAATTAATTAGTTATTATATTTAGTTGCTCTGATATTTCTATTTTTATCTCTTCTTGCCTCTATTTGGCTGCTCTAAGTAACCAATAAAATGCACAGTCTATCTCATATTAATGCTCGTCACTTACAAATAACTTTGATACAGTTAAAGAGCAAGTATACAAGACAACTTTTCAATACATTACTGTTATTCAATAAAAAAAAACCAAAACTGTAAAAACTAATTGTAGTAAAGAGAACCTCGAGAATATAGGCTTTAATAAACTACGAACACAAATACTGACACTAACATGGCAATATTACAAACTATAATCAGTTTAGGTAATTAAGTAGGTAAATAGTTAATATACACACACCGGCATAATTAGGGGAACGGGCAAAATTTACACTAGGTTTGACTTCAATTTTCTCTTGAACCCTTCACTCGATTTTGACTTTTTTTTTGTTAAATTGTAGCCTAGTTCTTTAAGAATACGTTAGAGATAATGCGCACTTGGTCCTAATGTCATATACAGGGCTAAAAAGAAAGTAATGTTTTTTTGTCAATTTTTGGGACACTCTGTAGAGTGAACGAATGAAATTCGATATCATTCGATAATGCCAAATTAAATATTGATCCTTTCTGAACATTTTCTTTTTTTATTCACTCTGATACCTCGAATATTAAGGATGCTACAGAGTTTTGTTAAAAATAGTACTTTTTATGGGTCGATGAATTTCCCTTAATCTTTGTAGAGTGAATGAATGATATTTGATATCATTCGATAATGCCAAATTAAAGATTGATCCTTTCTGAACATTTTCCTTTTTTATTCGCTCTGATACCTCGAATATTATCGATGCTACAGGGTCTTGTTAAAAATAGTAAATTGGCCTACTTTTTAAGGGTCAATGAACTTTCTTTAATCTTTGATATGTTATAGAGACCATTAAATCTCAATTTTTTATGACATTAAGTTTCATTCCTGATAGTGTTACCGTTATCTATAGAGAAATAAATTAACACGCTCCAATTTATGCACTAAAGCACAAATTGGACCAGTCCTAAGCCTGGATCAAGTGTGAAGGAAGGCCTTCGAAAATAACATTTCACAAAATGGAAAACATAGAAGGGACTTTTATTTATCCCTGTATAAGTAACGGTAACACTGTCAGGAATGAAACTTAATGCCATAACAAATTTTAGATTAAACATTTTAGATTAACATAAAAGATTAACAAAAATTCATTGACCCTTAAAAAGTAGGCCAATGCACTATTTTTAACAAAATCTTGTAGCATCCTTAATATTCGAGGTATCAGAGAGAATAAAAAAAGAAAATGTTCAGAAAGGATCAATCTTTAATTTGGCATCGAATGAGATTGAATTTCATTCGTTCACTCTACAGAGTGTCCCGAAAATTCATAAAAAAACATTACTTCCTTTTTAGCCCTGTATATGATATTAGGGCCAATTTTTTTAAATCAGCAATACCTCTGACGAATTCCGAAAGAACCAGGCTACAATCTAACAAAAAAAGGTCAAAATCGAGTGAAGGGTTCAAGAGGAAATTGAAATCAAACTTAGTGTAAATTTTGCCCGTTCCCCTAATTATGCCGGTGTGTGTATAAGTATAGTATTAAAACGGTGTGTGTATAAGTAGAGTATTAAAACATTCATCCGTCCCTCCCCGCTTAGTTTCTTATAAAATCTTTTAAATATGCGGGTGATTTTCTTTGAATAGGGCGATCCATAGCATTTTCTTTAAATTCTTTAAAATGTTCTTTATTCGTTCTGTCCTTGGACATATGATTCTGTTTCTGTTTCTGTATCTGTGGGTCAACAGAGATCTGATTATCTTCTTGCTGATTTGTTGTATATAATTGAATTACATCTATAGCAGCTAATTGTTCTAGTTGTCTAACTGCCAACTGACGAGTTGATACCGTACTTTCATTTCCGCTAGGTAATCTAATATGAGCGTAATCGGAGTTTGCTTCTAATAGTTCGACTTCTTCCATAAGAGGTTCATATTTATTTTATCTCACATTTTTCTTAAGAAAGACTGACCCAGGAATACATGAACCATCTGTAGGTCTACGGGTGTGATTGAGTATACGTTCATGTGGAGAACAATTAATCGATGTACATGGTATAGAGATCGTATAGAATGAAGACAGTCAATGAGAACTTTTACTATCACTGATGAATTTTCATGTTTAGGGATTTAAGTGCCAGCTGAATCGTTTTCCAAATAACTCCATTATAACGTTCGCACTGTCCATTACCTTGTGGTAGATGACGTAGTATGACTGACGGAAATTCCATGACTGCTAAAAAATTACTTTAGTTCTTCAGACATAGAATATGTACGCCTATCTGTATGTTTATAAAACGGGGTTCCAAATACTGAGAAAATGTGAGTCAGACAGTTAGTAGAATATTTATCCACTATAGCTAAAACATAGCCATTATTATTTTCAATAGGTAGTGGCTGTTTAAAGTCTATATTTAATCACTCAAAAGGCTCTGTTGCTTTGATGAGAAATGACTAGAATGTACGAAATCTTGGTTTAACTTCAGCATAGCTAGGGCAAGATAATGTGACTCTTCCAATGAAAATGATAAATTCTTGCAACGTACTCGGTGGTACCTGGATGCTGGATGACATAATGAATTGTGTAGATTGTATATAATTTTGTGACTGGTAGGCTTTAATACTGCAGCTGATATTCTTGAAAGCGTATCGGCGACTACATTTTGTTTACCAGATCTGTATATTATGTCATACTGATAACAGGACAATTCCTGGCGCCAACACATTATTTTCTGATTTTTCATTTTAGAGGAAGTAGTATTACTTTCAAACATGAAAGCAACCGATCTTTGATCAGTTGTTGATTGAAAATATCTCCCTATAAGAAAATATCTATATTTCCCAAGTGCTTCTTCAATAGCATATGCCTCTTTTTCTACAGAGGAAAGTCGATGTTCAGATTTTGATAATGTTTTTGAGAAAAACGACACTAGTCTGCCTATTGCGTTAATTGGGCCGCAGTAGTGAAGTTAGAAGCGTCTGTCTCCGCTGTAAAGGTAGCTTTGTCATCAATGGAGGAAACAAGAGAACTAACTATGCCATTTTTAAGTTGAAATGAAATGAAAATATTTTTATTTAGTACTTGGTTACTTGTAACTAAATTACAAAAAACAAGAAACACAAAAAAAAATCGACTTTAATTGCGCAAATAAGTAAACAACCTCCTACTAAAAATGTATATATAAACTGGATGCATTTTTCACAGCATCAGGCAATTCATTAAAAAAGCTAAGCCCCTCATAAAACAGCGTCTTTTTCAATTGTAAAGTGCGTACGATGTCAAGATTATAGTTTTCCTTGGATCTAATATTGTAATTATGAAATTGTAATTCTTAAGTAGGTATTTAAGTACTCTGTCATTAGGTTGTTCAATTTTATATATCATATCGCTTTTTTAATCTTTTGCTCAACATTTAACCAATTTAGAGTTTCTAACATGTATACAATTGGTGTATATTTACTACAGTTTAATAAAATACGCATAATTTCGTTTTGCTGCATTCGAAATTTACGCACATCTTCTTTGTTGCAAGAAATCAAGACTGACCTACAATATGTACGTATAGTTTTATACATTTTGGTCCATTTGGAAACACAATAAGATATTCTACTGAAAAAACCTATTTTTTTACCTAACTTTTTACAAAGATAATCAACATGAATTGAAAAATTTAATTGTGGATTCAAAACAATACCCAAATATTTAATTTCGTTTACAAACCCTATGGGTAAACCGTTTAGGTTTATGGATAAAGACAAAACCCACATTATGAATTTTTTTACAATTTACAATAGAGCCAACCACCATACGTTTTGTTTTTAAAGAGTTCAATTTTAATCTGTTTTGACATAACCAGCCATACAATACATTAAGGTAATTTTTTCCAGCGACAGATATAAGAGTATCGTCAGCAAATTAATTGACAAAACAGTATTTCAAAACCCATGTAGATCATTAATATAAATCACAAATAAAATAGGGCCCAACAGCACACTTTCCTTTTTTTTGAGTTACTCTATTAGCTATTTTTGTTTTAAGAAATCTATCTTTTAAATAGTTCTCAATCCAACTTAAACTACTTTTACCCACACCATAATATGCCAGTTTTTTTTTATATACGAATTTGACTATCAATTGTCTCAAACACGCGCTTAAGATCTACAAAGACAGCAATCACCAATTCACCATTGCTTATTTATTCTCGCCAATTAGCACAAACACACTGAATCGCGGACTCACATGAATGGTGGCTTCGAAAGCCCGACTGACCCGTGAACCATAAGTGATTTTTCTCAAAATACTCCTTTAGTTGATTGCAGACGATGATTTCGATGATCTTATCTACAGCCGGTAAAAGATTTATAGGCCTGACCTCTAAGGGAACCTTTGGTTTGTTTACTTTTGGGATGGTCTTTAGGTCACATGGTATTTTCCCGGTTGTGATTGAGGCATTAATTAAGTACAAAAGGGGATACCCAATCACGCGAAACAATTGCTTCACAGGTTTAATATTCAAACTGTCATCACTCGAACCTTTATTTTTGAAACTGTTAATTACTTTTTTTAACTGTGTATTTATTGTCTTGAAATTTGAAAAGTTTGTTTTTATATCAAAATGTATCTCCTTCCAGTCTTTATACTCTATACTTTCTGAAATTTCATGCAAAGAGTATGAAAATAAAACTGTTTTCCTCTATAGAATTATTATAATGGTCAAAATTTATATCCATGATATCAGTAGATTGTTTCCTTGTCCCAACTAAGTCCTTCAGAGCTCTCCACATCCTTTTACTGTCCCCTTTAAAGTTATCAATATTTCGTTCATAATGTCGTGTTTTTCCTTTCCTCATCGTTGACAAAGCTTAATTCCTATGTTTTTTGTTAGTAGCGGACTAACGGGGGGACGGTGGGGGCGGTCCGCCTCGGGCCGCAACGCTGGGGGGCCCAATTTAAATATATAAAATAAAATAAAATTAAGTCTGTGTCTCAGTAGCGACCTGCGAAAGAAGTTTTTCAAAACTCAAATTAATAAAAGATTATCTACATTCGACAATAACCGACGACATATTAAATTGTCAATAGATAATGTCTGAAAATTTCGATTATGATGAGTCAATTAGTAACTTTAGTTCGTTAAAAGCTCGGAAACATATTATTACATAATTATTTATTTATTTATTTATATATTTATTCATATACGGGCTAAGTCCATTCGTACAGGAGTACTAAAAATAAAACTAAAATTAGATAAACTAAATCTAAGTATGGTCATCGAGTAGAACATTCGGTGGTATAGTTAAAACAAACATCATATATGTTTTACTTAACATGTCTAGGAACCTTACAAAAAAACATTAGTCATTAGTACTGTAATGCCTCTTCAAGAATATCTTAAGACAATTCAGCGATCTGTTAAAAGATTTTGTTTGCATTTTTCATGATTCTATTTATGGGGGAGTTTTCTCCATAAAGAGTTTTATGCTGACACAAGTAAAAAGTTCGTTGGTTTCTTAAAAACCTCGGAGGAACATAAAGCTGAAATTTATTTAATAGTTTTGGGGAATTTAATGCCCATTTATAACTTTGTGGGTTAAAACAACATATTTCCCTGCATATTTTTAATTGCTTTAGTTTAAAATTTCTCTTCAAGTTCCACATAATTAATATTTTCCATTCTTATGCCTTTTCTAAATGCTACATATCGAAAAAAATTACGTTGTACAGACTCCAATTTATCTATATGAGTTTGATAGTAAGGACTCCACACACTAGTACAGTTTTCTAAGTGTGATCTTACAAGAGATGTGTAAAACAATATAATCGAGTTGTGTTTCTGAAGTCCTTTGTGTTTCTTTTAATAAAACCTAACATTTTTAAAGCTTTGTTACGGCAGCTATCTACGTGATGGGAGAATGTGAGCTTTGAGTCGAAAAATACTTCAAGATCTTTAATGAGATTGACACGCTGAATGCCACATCTGTTAATTTGATAATTATTAGGAACCGTGTTAAGAGATTTAGAAAATAACACACAGTCATAAAATCTGTCGATGTCCTCCTGAAACTGCACAATGTCACTGTTAATCCTTTTAAATATTTTCAAATCGTCCGCGTATAAAATATATTCACATGATAAAAAAAACAACTGCATATATCATTAACATAGATATTAAATAGTAATGGGGCCAAATGTGCCCCTTGAGGAACCCTAGAAGTAACACTTACGACTTTTGAGAAGTGATTCTTTATTTTGACAACTTGTGTTCAACCAGAAATATATGAATTGATCCATTGCAAAAGAGTGCCATGAACCCCATAAACAGACAATTTCCTCAAATGCAACCGATGATGTATTTTATCAAAGGCGTTTGAGAAATCGGTGTAGACCGAGTCCACAATATTGCCTTTCTCCAGGACCTCCGATATATATTCGGTGTAAAGCAACAGATTGGTAGTAATTGTTTTATTTTTAGAAAATCCATGTTGTTTCGAAATTATAATATTTCTAAAAGAGTCCTCCATAAAGTCAGTTATTATTGACTCCATTATTTTTGATATAAGAGATATTTTTGAAACGGGTCTATAATTTTTAATACAGGATTTAAGGCGAGAGTTTATTATATATGGGGAATATATAAAAGAGTTTCCAATTAATTGGAAAACTCCATTAGCAATAGAGTTATTAAATATTAACCAAAGGGGCCTTGAAAGTGAAATAGATCATTCTTTTAAAAATTTAGCAGTGAGTACATCTGGGCCTGGACCATTATTTAAATCAATTTTATTGAGTCGCGTCAATACGTCCAAAAAGCTGAAATAGTAGGAACTAATATCCAAGTTGGTTTTAGAGCAGCAAATTTCGTTTTCATGAATTATACAGAGTTCATAGCTCAACTGTATTAATTGCATTTCATTTTACTAATGTATTATTCTTATATAATTATAGTATATTTTTTTGGGATCACTTTTTTCTTTCATGAGTATATTGATCGTTTATATTCTTTTGAGGGTTGTTTCTGCCTTAAAGTTAAAAATAAGACCTGTCACGGACTTACGGTTTTATTAAAGTTTTTTGGTTGTCGTGAATTTAAATTGGAAAAGTAGCCTTTTTTGGTTATCATTAATGGAAACATATCCTAAACAAATATACAAAAAAAGGGGCCCCATGAACTGATGGTAAAATCCGCTTCGTCCGTTCGTGGAAGGAGTGTTTCTTTAACAACTTTTGGGTAAAAATTTGGGCGTGGATCCCTCAAAATTTTCCGCCTGCAGACGCTCGCCGGCAGGCGCCCCCTTTCACCCATAACTCAGAGCTAAATACGCCCTTGAGGGGCCCATATATAGTTAATCGCCCGGGCCTCACAAGTTGTTAGTCCGCCACTGTTTTTTGTTTTGTCTATCGGCATCTGACTTGCATCTAGCGGAACCGTGCAACTCGAACGTAAAGTTGCGCATGCGTATTTGCGTAGCAACGCCAACGTTATTATCACATCACATAGTGATATGAGGTTATTATTGTTACAATATGTTTTGAATGGTGGGCAGTGGAATATATTCGCGGAAACACATGCAAGCTGCAGTATATTCACTATAATACGGCTTTTAACCCAAATTTTTTATCATTAAACTAATATTCCACTTCACGCATGGGCCTCCGCTCGCTTCGCTCGCTACGGAGGCTCAACGAACAGGAACTAACCAAAACTAACCTAAAGCATACCCAAAATCAAGACAAAAAACTTTTTACAAATATAACCACAAGAAAATTAAAAAAAAAAACACGATCAGGAATCGAACCCGGGCCGCCGAACCAGACGTCTAGTATCTTAACCACTGAACCACCAGAACACTTGCAAGCGATTAATTGCATCCTAAAGACATAGGTAAAATAGGAACGCAATATCATAAAAATATAAAATACGCATGCGCAACTTTATGTTCGAGTTATGGAATCTTGCAGTCCTAAGTCTGGCAATAAATGAATCTCTAATAAAATCATCCTTATTTTGATCTGCACTTCCTGCTTTAAAATTGCATTCTATGCCCATGTGTTTTAATGCTAATATATATTGATCTATCGGCTCACCACCTTGTTGTTTCCTGGAAGACAGGGAATGCCTGGCAAATATTTCATTATGCGGTTTCACATATATATTTTTCAGAGTATTAAAGCTAACATAATTTTATAATCAAGTTGAGTTTGTCTTGGTCTTCTTTGACTTTAGCAGTTTTTAAAAAAGTTTTGAACGTTCGACTCCAGTGGATATAATGATGTTTGATACCGTTGGAATCTATTATACCAAGCCGTTTTGGTTTTAATAGTTTATCCATTTGGTAACTTTGAAATGTCTTAGTTTATTAAATTGCAGTAAGCTGCGGTTATAGACCGAGAATA
>JAEQML010081235.1:0-11288 GCA_016904865.1 Pissodes strobi
TCTTCTTCTATCCCAGAAATTTCAGGGGAAACAGAAACATTATTAAAACATCGGCGGACAATGTTCCGTCATTTGTACTTCCAAATCCTGGTTTTGAGGATATCCAACTTCCGCTTAAACTCATTTTGAATGTTCTTTTTTGTATCATCCACAACTGTTTTATATTTTCGTTGCCTCGAGCATGCCAGCTTTATATTGGTAACTTATATGCCAAGTGCAGTAAGAGTAAGAATACAAAAAAAAAAGAATCCATGCGTGTAAACTAGATAGTCCAAAGGAAAAGTTGGAAGCAATACTATATCGTTGCAGAATCATATCAATGTTGTTAAAATATTGAAGAAGCCCAACAAATATAACATTTCTGATTAGAAGTGTGGATCTGGCAACATTGCACACATTGCCGTCTACCATTGTAAATAGAAAATTATGTATAATATGGAATGTTTTTGTTTCTAAACTAATGGAAAAATAATTAAGATCTTCTATTTCACTCTGTGTGGAATTTATTTCTTGAAGTGTAATATCAGTGGTCTCATGTATAAATTGAATTCTGATTAGACGTCAAAAGCGAAGTGATGCAGCTCATGGATTTTGCCAAACTATTTTGTTTTTGGAGTTATTTGGATCCTCATACATTGTATTGGTTATGGCCTGAGCTGCCATCACATCCCCATTTTGAAGCAATTGTTAAACAAGCAAGTTGGGGTATTGTTAAAGTTTCCAATATATCTTTTTGCACTTCCACAATTTGTTGGGCAGTATGGTCCAGTAAGGCTTGTATTTTTACCTCAGCCTTTTGTCCCATTACTTTTTTATGGTAGTGGCACACACACTAAAAGCAGATTATGGCGCTCGACGAGCGGTGTAAGTGTGCGAAGATGCTGATTGACACGGATCTTGAATAGTTGTAGGGTTGTAATTAGGGAGAGACAAATGTCCTGGGAGTGAGTTCTACAGTGGTGCAGTGCACCAGACAAAGGTATTTTTGTAAAGCGATGTTCTAGGTGTTTCCAGTTGTACGACAAACTGGTGCGCTCTTGCCGTCTGTCGTGACTGTCTGGCAGGCATTGTCAGGGGTTGTATGAGGTGGAACAAATCCTAGGAACATCTGCCGTGAAAGCATCTGTAAAACAGGAATATCTCGGCCGCCACATGTCTGCGATGTTCCAGACTATCCAGAGTCCGGGTCAACTGCGGGTTGCCGACAAGACGCAGAGCTCTCTTCTGAATGGAATCCAGCAGCTTTAGGGAGTGCTTTGGTGCGGCACCCCAGATGTGTGAGCAATATTCTAAGCACGGTCTTATCTGCGCTTTGTAGAGCAAGAGCAACTCCTGCGGTGTATACAGTTTTTTGTTGAGAAATAGCGCACCAAGCTTCTGGGAGGCTGATTTTGCGATGTTAGCAACATGGTCATGCTAGGACATATTGCTTTTGATCGACACACCCAGCAGTCCGATTGACGAGGATGAAGCAATGGTCGATCCTGCCATAATGATGTCAGGGCCCGCCGTATTGGCCCTCTTGGTAAACGTGATTGCTCGGGTCTTTGCTGCATTGAACGGGATCATATTTCTGTCGCCCCAAGTTTGAACTTTCTCCAGGTCTTGATTAATTGCTGTAATCTGCTCCTGTCTGCGGTGATAAGTTTCAGTCGCTGGTAAAAGTTTTTTTGATCTAAATTGGGAGACAAGGGTACTGTCATCTGCAAAACTGTAAACAGGATTATTCGTTTTGGTCAGCAGGTCATTCACATAGATGAGGAACAGTTGGTGTATTGTAATAGCATCGCGATTTGTATAACAACGTACTTTGGCCTCCTGAATCTTCTTATACTATGAAAATCGTTTTCTGCCTTAATTTCTGATGACCTGATATTGATGTCTAGTGCGCTTTGCCTCGACAAACACTGACAGGGCTTTATCCGCAGAGAGCTGATAAACTTTTTCAGCTCTTTCCTTGTATGCATCTCTGTACTTCTGGTACCTTTTTGGAGTTGAAATATGCAAATTTTTTACAACAGCTGCACCGTCTGTACTTCCTTGGAGCAGCATACACATGCTCTGAGCAACTCATTGCCGATCGAACATATTCGGTTTTTCTTCATTTTGTTCATTCGCTACCACTCTGGAAATCAATAGCAGGGGGACCTCCTAAATTCGCGGCAGCTGATTACATAAACAAAGGATATGTTAAATTTGTGTCTAACCATATTTTGTTTTGAGCAAAATATCTTTCTTTTTGTATTGGGCAGCTCTAATTCTTAATTTAAAGCCACACATAAGCTGTGAAAGTTTGTGTTTAATTACACTTGATAATACTTCAGGGCAATTAGTCAGATCCTTACATACAAATGCAAATGATCGCACTTAATTTTTTTGTTGAATTGCATGCCAACATTACTTCAGAATGCGGTCTTCTACTTAATGCAATATTTTGATGCGGATCAAAGTCCTTGTATCCAGAAATAAATAAAAATAATTAGCTTTAAACTATATGAAAGCGATAAATATGGGAAATTCGAGGTAACCCAGAACGAAGTTAATCAAGTTGTCTCCAGAAAAGGTGGACAAATGCGGAATATGTTTTAACGCTAATTACAAAGTGAAGTATCCTGCTACAAAACTTCCTAGAAAGTTGAGCCCGGAAGATCCCGGAAGTTAATTAAAATATTCTTAATAAAATTAGCACAATAACTTTGCATTAACCCTAAACGTTATTTCCGTAAGCAAAAACTATAACTATTTTTGTATAAATATTATAGCTAAAGTTACCACGTACCACCAGGAGTACAATCCATTTACTTTAAGCACTGCAATGTCTACAATATGCAAGCAAAATTAGCCAATAATTCGTCGCAAAAACACTTACGCGAAAAACATTGAACTACTGACTGTTAACCCAAACTAACACAAACTAACCCGTCGAATCATAATATGTCTACCAAACTTCACTGCTCTATCAAAGCCCCTAGATGCATAAAAGTGTGAAATCACGAATTTTGGTTTTGGCTATTTTTCTTTCAAATTTTGCCCTTCTATGAGTCGTGCCGATAAACCTGAAAAGAGAAACTTTCTTCCTGAACAGAACGGCACCTGAAGATGACCAACCGAAATGTCACCCCCTTCTTAAGCGACACGTCGAACAAGGCTGCGTTACAACACCAAAGTAACGTTTTGGCATAACTGAATTATATTTGATCTTATGTTTGTTCGGCAAAAAAAATCATGTTTCAAGAAATTTATTTGCTGACAATAATTTATACATTTGGGATAGTTTACTAAACAAAGATGTTTCCTACTTTAGGTACCTATGCCACAGGCAATAACAAATGATGCGTTTATTTGTATTTATTTATTTACCTTCAGCCAACTTTGCAGTAAATGACATGGAACTAATAACCAACAACTAAGCAAAAAAAAACAATTATCAAATGTATAAAAATATAAATTTTTAATATTATTTTCATTTAGAACCGTTTTAAGTATAAAATGTCTAAAAAGACGCACATTAAATTTCATTGAATTATTGACTAATGCGTTTTTACCTTCAGTTGAAGCCTTTTGGGAGATAAAATAAAAATCCCTATTGGTAATCTTCTAACTAACCCAAGCTCGGCAAAAATGCACTACTTTTGAAATATGCCTTGTAAGTCTCCAAACAAACAATTTGCAATAAAAATTGCGAAAACATCCGTTATAGTCAATTTTAATAGATTTTGTTAGTTTTGGTTATTCTAGACGACTAACTTTCGGTTCATTTCACTTAGTATCAACTTATTGTCATAGTCATTTGGAGCGGTAATGATTTGTTAAAATCAATTTTAAAGGATTAGGTTATTTTTGGTTAGTCGTCGAATCAACTTTCGGTTAGTTTCACTTAGTCTCAACATATTTTACTTATTTGGGCCGGTTCCGATACGTTATAATCAATTTTTATAGATTTGATTAGTTCTGGTTATCACCTTTCGGTTAGTTTCACTTAGTCTCAACTTATTTTAGTCATCTGAACCGGTTCCGACGTGTTATAATAAATTTTATTAGATTTGGTTAATTTTGGTTAGTCGCTCAATCAAGTTTCGGTTAGTTTAGTTCTGGTTATCACCTTTCGGTTAGTTTCACTCAATCTCAACTTACTTTAGTCATTTGAACCGTTTCCGATACGTTTTAAACAATTTTAATAGATTGGGCTAGTTTTGGTTAGTCGCCAATCCAAATTTCGGTTAGTTTCACTTAGTCTCAACGTATTTTACTTATTTGAGCTGGTTCCGATACGTTATATTCAATTTTATTAGATTTCGTTAGTTTTGGTTAGTCTGCTAATCAACTTTCGGTTAGATTCACTAAATATCAACTTGAACCGGTTACGATACGTTATAATCAATTTTAATAGATTTGGTTAGTCTTGGTTAATCGTCAAATCAACTTTCGGGTAGTTTTACTTAGAACTTATTTTAGTCAATTGAGTCAGTTGCGATATGTTATAATCAATTTTAATAAATTTGGTTATTATTAGATAATCGTCGAATCAACTTCCAGTTATTTTCACTTAGTCTCAACTTATTTTACTTATTTGAGCCGGTTCCGATACCTTATAATCGGTTTTGATAGATTTGGTTAGTCGCCTATTCAACTTTCGGTTAGTTTCACTTAGTCTCAACTTATTTTAGTTATTTGAGTCCGTTCCGATACGTTATGATCAATTTTAATAGACTTGGTTAGTTTTTGTTAGTCGTCTAATCAACTTTCGGTTAGTTTCACTTAGTCTCAACCTATTTTACTTATTTGAGCTAGTTCTGATACGTTATAATCAATTTGAATAGATTTGGTTAATTTTGGTTTGTCGTCTAATCAACTTTCGGTTAGTTTCACTTAGTCTCAACTCATTTTAGTCATTTGAGTCGGTTCCGACACGTTGTAATTAAATTTAATAAATTTGGTTTCTTTTGGTTAGTTGCTTAATCAACTTCCGGTTAGTTTCAATTAATCTCTACTTATTTTAGTAATTTCAGTCGATTTCGACACGTTATAATCAATTTCAATAGATTTGGTAAGTTTGGGTTAGTCGTCTAATCAACTTTTGGTTAGTTTTACTTAGTCTCAACTTATTTCACTTATTTGAGCTGGTTATGATACGTTATAATCAATTTTAATAGATTTGGTTAATTTGGGTTAGTCGTCTAATCAACTTGCGGTTAGTTTCCCCTTCCTAGATCTGTGGTTAGTTTCACTTAGTATCAACCTATTTTAGACATTTGAGTCGGTTCCGATAGGTTATAATCAAGTTTAATAAATTTGGTTAGTTTTGGTTAGTTGTCTAATCAACTTCCAGTTAGTTTCACTTTGTCTCAAGTTATTTTACTTACTTGAGCCGGTTCCGATACGTTATAATGAGTTTTAATAGATTTGGTTAGTTTTGGTTAGTCGTCTAATCAACTTTCGGTTAGTTTCACTTATTCTCAACTTAGTTTAGTCATTTGAACTGGTTCCGATACGTTCTAATCAATTTTAATAGATTTGGTTCGTTTTGGTTTGTTGTCCAATCAACTTTCGGTTATTTTCACTTAGTCTCAATTTATTTTATTTATTTGAGCGGATACGTTTTAATCACTGTTAAGAAGCCGAAGTATTCATTGAACCGGCTCCGATACTTTATAGTCATATATAATGTTTCTGGTTAATTTTCGTTAGTCGCCAAAATTCGGTTCGTTTTGGTTAGTTTTAACTTACTTTAATTTGTGTAACCTATTTCGATACATTTTAGCCCGTTTTGGGGCTTTTAGGTTACTTTTGATTAGTTTTGGTTAGTCATTCGATCAACTTTCCGATATGTTATAACCAATTTTAATGTTTGTGGTTAATTTTGGTTAGTCGCCAAAATTCGGTTAATTTGGGTTATTTTTAACTTACTATAATATTTTCAATCTGTTTCGATACGTTTTAGCCATATTTGGTGCTTTTGGTGAGTTTAGGTTGAGTTGGGTTAGATATTCGTCGTGGGTAGTCGTTCAATCAATATTCCGTTAATTTCAGTTAGTTTTAATTTTAGTCATTTCAATCGGCGCCGATCCATTATAATCGAATTCCATGTTTTTGGGTAGTTTTGGTTAGTCGCCAAAATTCGGTTCGTTTTGGTTAGTTTTAACACTTTAATATTTTTAATCTGTTCCGATACGTTTTAGCCTTTTGTGAGCTTTTGGTTACTTTCGGTTAGTCGTTGAATCAACTTTCGGATAGTTTCAGCTAGTTTCAATTTATTTTAGTAATTTGAACCAGATGCGATAGGTTATAACCAATTTAAATTTTTATGGTTAGTTTTGGTTATTCGCCAAATTTCGTTTACTTTGTGTTAGTTTTAACTTACTTTTATTTTTTTTAATTTGTTCCGATTCATTTTAACCCTTTTTGTGCTTTTGATTACTATTAGTTAGTTTGGCTTAGTTTGGGTTAGTCGTTCAATCAACTTTCGGTTAGTTTCAGTTAGCTTTAATTTATGTTTGTCACATGAACCGATTTCGTCCTCAGAAACAGACTAACACGATCTCTTACGTATATTACGTGATGTGCCAAATGTAGCATGCACTTTTTAGTGATTTGATACCCCACAATAGGAAAACAAAAACATTTTCAATGTTAAAAATATTTTTTTTTTCTTTTGAGTAATAGCTAAAAAAATAGTGCTTCCTCTCTTTTGAAGATATGGGGGAATCTTTGTTTTTTGTCAAATTTGTGATTAGTTTATTAATCACCCTGTATAAGGTAGTCATAGTAACCTCAAAAAATAAGCTTCCTTTCCTTTAAGGTCAACAAAATGTCCTATTCATGAGAAAAAAGCTTTCGAAAATACGGAAAATGCAACAGCTATTGAGCTTTTGATAAAAAATAGGGTGCCTATAAGTTATGACAATTTCAATTTAACCGTAGATAGTGTGATGCATATCTATTTACTACCTGGGCTAGGTTGATAACATGTACATTACTCGTGCTCCAATCAAAACAACTATTATAGCGTCGTAATGAAAAGTGGCATTAAACGATGCCAAATTACCGTTCTAAAAAAAAATCCTGTTATAAACAATAGTTACGACCAATTTGCTATGCTAAATCACTGCTCAACCCGTTTAGGAAATTGTTAGTCTAATGATTAGTAACGATCTCTCCAATTAGTGAGGAAAAGAGGTCCTTCTTTGACGAGAATTCTATTAAGATACCATGAAAATCGCCGTGGGCAGGTGGAACCTTAGTGGAATCCAAATAGAACATTAGAGAGATTTATGATATGAAATTAATTTTTAGAATTGCCGAAAGGTAGCCATTATTAACCACGCGTTGAGTAATTTGAGGCGTGACTTTTCTTGACATTAAGGTAAAATATTGAATTATAAGCACCAAATATTTCAAGCTCTTAGTCCTATATCTTCTATTACATAACTTACATAATTTCATTTTTTTAATGCTTTATAAAACTCATATTAAATAAGTGGAAAATAATTAGAACAAATCATCAGTATACAGGGTGTTCAATATTACGAGTATTGAGTGGCTAGAACGTCTCACTTATTTTATGTATTGATCTGCATCAAAATCCTCCTTGCCAAGTTATTGAATTATTTGAATATCTTCTATTTATGTAATCCCTAGGCGGACCTTGAAATTGTGTGGTCACGCACCCGAATTGTTGATAATACCGTTGACTGATAATACGATAATACGTTCTAGCCAATAGGCTGGAGCGGTCGAAAGTACCCGAAGGGTATACCGAGAGGGTACAAATAAATATTCACCAGTTAGGAGTTGTAAAGGAACAGTTTGGCTAACTAATTAGTTATTTCCTTGTGCCTGTGCGATATATGGTAGGCTGCACATAAACTAGGACTTATATCAAATTTTCTTATAATCCTAAACCGGGAGGAAAATGTTTTCCTTTATTGGAAAGAGGATATTAACTGCGACAAAGTTGCAAAGCTTAATGCCTTCTTTGGTTGTTCGTGTTTCCGCAAGTATAAGAACTTTTCAAGGACAATAATGTGAAGACTGCACTTTTGGTAAAAGAAAATGCAGTGTGCACTGACTGCCTTTAAAAATGGCTGTAAGCAACTTCTTATGAAATAAGAAATCTGAGAATTATGCAGAACTAGATGAAGAACTTATTCAGTCTTACAAGGAATTAGATTGTATTTTCTGCACTCGCTTGAGGGATTATGAAAATTAAAGTGCAGTTTCAGATGAAAAGGGGGAAAGATTTCATCAGCAAATTGCTCAAATGGAAAAGCGGTACAGTGGAAAATTACCCAAAAGCGGTACAGTGGAAACTGAGCCCAACGAAGACAAACGATAAAAGGCAACATAATAATTTATTTGAATATCTCCCCTCTTTTAGAAAAAGGTATATTTTATAATTATTAAATCCATGCCAACATGGATTTAATAAGCTCCTGATGATGCTAACATGGCTAGTGAAACGCGAGTGCAAAAATTCTGTTTCGGTATTCTGAATAAAACTGTGTGTAGTGCATTTTGGCGAAGGTTCCAAACCTCAACTTAGTTATATTCTTTAAATTTTGTAAAATTCACTATTTTTTAATGGTTTGGTTTTTCGTATTTCATATTTTTCTTCTCCTTTCCAAAAACCTATGGGTGAAAGGTAAATCCCAATATCATATTTTAAATCAGCATATTTCAATAGACACAAAAGAGCCAAAGAGAAATTCACTCTAGGAATAGCCAAGCGAAGGAAGGATATCTAATGAAACAGTGGAGAAGAATAGAAAGACTAGAAGCACAAACAATATAGCCGTAGCTATATTGTTTGTGCTAGAAGCCAAGTACAACTCTTTCAATCTGTTTAAGAAGATTAGACAAACAGTCGGTGACTATAAGATAAGTAATAATATCATCCTTATGAGTGAATATCATAAAATATTGAGCAGTAGAGAAGAAAATCTGCTAGAGTGGAAAAAGTATAGTATGCATCTTTTCAGAGACAACAGAAATCTGGCACATAATATTACAGCACAAGATGGAGTGGATATATCTAGAATATGAGATTATGCATGCTATCTCAAACGCAAAAACTGGAAAATCGCCTGGACCAGACGGAATACAGATAGAGGTTATAAAACCCTAGAAGGGGCAGGTTCACTTATTGTTTTGTTAGAACTGTTTAATTGGATATACATGACCGAAGTAATTCCCAAAGATTGGCTCAAGTTAAAGTTTGTTGCTTCACACAAAGAGAAGTAAGCTTTGTCAAGAGCATAGAACAATTAGTTTGATGAGCCATGTGTTGAAGCAGAATATACACAAAGTGTGAGATAGCCCCAGTTTGGTTTTAGAGGTGGACTTGGTACACGGGAGGCACTGCCTGACATTCAGGTACTCATACGACGATGTCGAAACGTATACCTGGATGTATACTCGTCGTATACCTTGTCGATTATGAAAAGGCATTCGACGCAGTCCAACATGAGAGTTAATCTTTTTATGAAATGAAATAGGCCAGGATGGACTCGTATAATAGCCAATCTTTACTGGGATCAAACGGCAAATATTAAAATAGACGGTCAAACATCGGAAGATGTACATACTGAGGAAGGAGTTCGCCAGAGATGTGCGCTCTCGCGCTTTTGTTCAATTTGTATGCAGAAAAAAAAATCCAGAAGCCCTGAAAGAGAGGGCGGAGAATAAAATTGCCAATGGTGTCGTCATTAATAACTTAAGATATGCTGACGACACTGTCCTGTTAGCAACAAATAAACATGACTTACAGGTACTTCTATCAACGATCACAGATAACAGCCTATCAATGGGTCTGCGTTTAAATGTTAGGAAAACCAAATGCATGATCGTCAGCAAAAACACAAAGTGAAAGACAGATATCAGGATAGATGACGAAATAGTGGAGAGAGTAGAATCATATAAATATTCGTGATGCTGGTTGAATGAGAGATGCGATAAGTTTCAGGAGGTTAAAAACAGAATAGATCAAGCAAGCACATAATTTAGGAAAATGTATAAAGTGTTGAGCAACAGATCACTAAATATATCTGTAAGAATTCGTTTGTTGCGCTTCTATGTTTTCAGTATTCTTTTCTATGGGACGGAACGTTGGACCCTCACTGAAACTCTGTGCAAAAGGATAGATAGAGGCCTTCGAGATGTGGACTTACCGTTGAATCTTACGAGTATCATTGAATAACGAAGCCATTTTATCAGTTGGAGTACTTTGGCGACGTGATGAGAAATCAGAAATACTAGTTGCTTCATATCATAATTCAAGGAAAAATAAAGAGAAACGTGGTCCTGGTCATCGAAGAACACTTTGCTTAAAAATCTATGCCAATGGAATGGAGTGAGCACTGCGACGATATTTATGTCTGCAGCAGTTAAGATAATCGTAATGATCCCAATATTCTGGGAGGATAAGGCATTTGAAGGAGAAAAAAGAGCCAGATCAGGGAGCAACAAAAAATATGAAATTACAGAACAGTGATTGAAGAATCCTACAGGTTACGCCCCAGAATCCTTAACACCTAGATATTGAATAAAAATTAGTGCTCCGATGCAATCTTAAAAACTAATTTCCTATCATAAATATCGATGGATGCGATATATCTTAGAGTTTCGAAAATGGAATCAAAGCGGTATGACTATAACAAACGTTGCAGATATATAAAATTAACAACTGGTTTTATCAGCGACTTAACTAATGCTTTAAATTAAACAAATTGGCAATATTATAAAATCCTAAAATAAGAATATATAATTTGCTTCCTCAATTTTAAATAAAAATGTAGCTGTCAATTTATATACAAATTGTATCGAGACAATTAAATATGTTCTCTATAAAACATATGGTGGCAGATACAAATATCTCTTAGGATTTCATAAAATGGACTGGTTGTAAAGGTCATTCAATTTAAGTAATTAACCTTTTCCTATAAAGATCCATTAGACCTTCTAGCTTTATTTTGTTATAAGGCAAAAGGTCAATTGAATCATAATAAATACTTATTAAATAATTTTGAGCCAAGAGAATTCCATAAAATCATATAGCTAGGATAAGTATAAGCTGCGGAATCTTCTATCTCCTTGAGGGTTTCAAACTACTACTAAATAATTTATATTCAGAACTTTTTGTCGTCGTTGATAGTTAAAATAAAAACTAGGGAATTGCCTACTTTCAAATTGATGTCATATAATATTATATATGAGCAAACTGACAATTTATAAAATATAGACAACATATTTTGCCTAAATCATAAGAATTGGTTCTCTCCTGAAACTCTATT
>JAEQML010081236.1:0-11288 GCA_016904865.1 Pissodes strobi
ATATATATTATGTATTCTGTGCCTCATGCCATATTTTCACCTGCTAATTTCCTAAACTGTTTTAGGGTAAAAACCAACAAAAGAGAGAAATCACGTTCCATGCACCTGCTGTCTTACGCGCCTCCTAAGAAAGCAACCGTGTTTTCTTTCATATCAGAGACCAAAGAAGCAATTTGCCGTTTCTGCAGCAAAAAATGGCTTATATGGATAATAAAAACTAAATATTAAATAATTTCCTATTTTGAATTCTGTGCCTTGCTCGGAAATTAAAATATAACATTCTTTCCGTAAACGTCTCTTGTTTATTGTTTTAATGGTTTTTAGTTATATTTTGGCAATGGAGGACTGGGGAAGCATTTTAATAAAATAAATTCGGTTCTATAGTATTAAAGACACTTTGATGATTTTTTCGATTCATATCCATTATGTTCCAACAGGTTTTTCTTTCCTTGGTGACTTATTTTGCAAATTTTATATATTTATTTATTTATTGTGATTATGAATATAATAAAAGGAGTGTATGGGGTGATGTCGTAGAGGTAGCATCTTTTGCCATTGACGATCGCGTCCGCAGATATTACCAATTGGGACGAAGAACCCGGCATACTGCTACAGGAAGTACACGCGGCCATCAAGAGACTTGCAAAGAATAAATCCCCCGGAATTGACATAATTACTGCGGAAATTCTAAAAATACTGAGCGATGAAGGAATAAAAGTAATTTACATGATCTGTCAAATGATATGGAGAACAGGAATATGGCCCGACGAATGGACAACCTCAATTATTATCCCCCTGCACAAAAAAGGGGCCACATCCAAATGCGATAACTACCGTCTTATCGCTCTTATACCCCATGTAAGCAAAGTCATGCTCCACATTATACATTCTAGACTACAGGCTTTCACTGCTTGGCAAATTGCTCCTGAGCAGGCTGGGTTTGTTAAAGGGCGTGGCACAAGAGAGCAGATACTAGACCTGCGCCAACTGATAGAAAAGGCTAGGGAATATTACACGCCCATGTATATCTACGTAGTCGATTATGTGAAGGCTTTTGATAGAGTTAAATGGCACAAACTGTGGCCAACCCTCATAGAAATGGGAGTACCAGAGCATATCGTTCTCCTGATTAGGGGTTTATATGAAGAAAGCTCCGCTGTGGTTAGAGTCGATAAAGATCTATCCTCCGAATGCAAAATAAAAAAAGGGGTAAGGCAAGGCTGCATACTCTCACCACTGTTATTCAACCTATACAGCGAAAGTATCATGCGCTACGTATTGGATGACTGGGACGGAGGGGTCCCAATAGGCGGGAAGAAAATCTCCAATCTACGATTCGCGGATGACACACTGCTACTGACGAGCAGCGCAGATGAACTCATAGCCCTATCCGAGAGGTTAGAACGCGCCAGTCTGGAGTGTGATATTCAAATAAACATCCAGGAGACGAAATCGATGATTGTTGACCAAATATCCTTAAGGTCGGAAAATATGATGTCGTCGAGCAGTTTATATACCTGGGTGCCATTATTAATAACAAGGGATGCTGTGAACCCGAAATACGCCGGCGAATACAACTGGGAAGAACCGCTATGTCCCAGCTTACTCCAGTGTGGAAGGATAGCAACATAACACGTAACACGAAGATCAACATGGTCCATGCGCTGGTCTTTTCTGTATTTGGCTATGCGGCGGAGACATGGACACTGCGTGCGGCTGACCGTCGTCGAGTGGATGCGTTCGAAATGTGGTGTTGGAGGAGAATGCTTAGAATACCCTGGACTACACGACGTACCAATATCTCCATTCTTAACGAGATCAAACCCAAACAACGACTCTCAAGTCTGGTTTACTCTCGCATATTGAAGTTCTTCGGACATATAACGAGAAGTGACAACATGGAAAAACTGATCGTGCAGGGTAAGCCAAACGGCGGGCGAAGAAGAGGGAGGTAGATACCATCAGGCAGCTTCTCCACACTGACATTGAGACCGCTATGCGTGGAACGGCTGACCGATCGTGATGGCAAGATACCATCAAGCAGGTGATCAACACACTTGAGGGGGCCTGATGGAGACCGACATTCATGACTTGTCACTACACGTCTGCCAAGACGTTAGATTAAGAAGAAGATGAATATAAATTGTCTCTTATAAATAAACCCTCTTGTACCTTCATTATTATCACTCTGATGGAATTATAAGGATTTACCTATTGCTATAGATACTGGTACGGATAACTTCAGCAAGATGAGATATCCAGTTTTTAATGTTTATTATTATATTGCTGATATAGGTCAGGTCTCTAGTCAGTACTTTAGTTATTATATCTTAAAATTAAAGATCAAAGGCAAGTCGTTATACAAGTACACTGCACTACTACTGCATTTGCATAAACAATTTATGTCAAAATTATGATTTATCGTAGTCCATTTTGTTAGGTTTGCAATTTAATACTCAAGTTAATTAAAAAGTCACAATTAATAACATTTATTTGGTTCATTAAAACAGAGTTTTAGACACTTATACATATCTTACATAAACTAATACTACACAATACATTGCTGGCGAGATGCCTGCATCTTACAATAGATGCTTCTACGTACCTCACACAGATATAAAGCCCGCAAAGAGAGCTGTTTGACTGCCCAGTCTATATTTACAACAGGCAAGTGGCAATGCGTAGTTGACGTCAGACTTACTTGGGCGATGCCCTTCAAGTGATTTATGGTAAGACAATACAAACAGATGGCAATCGAGCTAGGTGGCTTGTTTTCAATGTGGAAGGAGGATGAGGGAAGGTAAATATGGGGAAAAAACACTTTGAAAAACCCCATGTCATGGTTCACTGGTTTTACACTCACGCTTTCATACTCTCATTCATTCTTACATTCATACGTGTTTAAGGCTATCGATGATAGCTTTAATGAGGAGTGAAATGTAACAGTTGTTAGAAGCATTCCTAACGAAGTGTAGCCATGCTACGCATGCCGGAGCAAGGAGCGCAGAGACGGCGTGACTGCAGTGGTACGACTGATGTCGGACTGCTAGCCGGGCCATATTTATACGGCTTAAAAGTCCCTTAGCAAGCCCCGCCCACCATGCTTTTTGGGTCATAGTGGGTGGAGCTTACTTTGGGATAGTATCGATTGTGCGGGATGGGCACCTTCTGTGCTCCTGCTACTTTCGTTTGAACGAAAAGTAGCAGGGTGGGTTTTAGGGGTGAGTGAGGGTGGGAATTTCTGGCAATTGGGGATATTATTCAAGGAGGTCTAGGGTCGAGGTAAAAGAATGTTGTTCTCCTATGTATGGGCCCGCGTTTGGCTCTATGATTCGGATCGACTTTTTCGTCGGCTATGTTGGCGGTCTTCGGCGAGTTTATCCACATATTCCCTGACATAGTCGACGTGGGATCACGCGTGCAGATCTGCGGTTCTAGTATACCAGCCCGCCGAAAAGGCAGCCCTTAAATGCCGGTTCTGGATGACTTGCAGCTTTTGCATTTGAAGATCCGAGATAGAACTCCAAACCGGTGCGCCATACATGAGGAAGGGTCTGGTTATTGACAAGTAGAGGGTTATTTTATTGGCCGGACTCAGGAAGGAACCATGCCTAATAAGGGGCCTTAGCCTATCGCAAATTAAGAAATTTTTATTCCTGATATAGGAGACGTGTTCGATGAACGTCAGCCTCCTATCAAGCATGATTCCTAGGTATTTTACTTTGGATTTGGGAGGGATGGGGATGTTATTTATCAGGATGGGAAGGGCTTCAGTATTTTTGTATTTTCGGGTGAAAATGGCCATTTAGGTTCTCGCTGCATTTAACTTAATCTTCCAGTCGGTATGATACTGACTGATCAGTGCCTTATAGTCAGCAATGTGGTTTGCCGCCTCCTGCGCGCTGCGAGCTTTAGAATAGAGGGCGATATCGTCGGCATATAATGCCAAGGATGAGTGAGGATGGGAGGGAAGATCTGCTATGTAATAGCTGAATAGCTACGGTGATAGCACTGTTCCCTGCGGGAAACCGGCCTGAATCGGCCTCAAGGTTGAGTCTGAGTTGCCGATGCGTACCGAAAAGGAGCGCCCGGCCAAGTATGACACGACCAAAGCTGCCAGATGCAGCGAAAAGCCGTGTTTTACAAAAAGTTTATAATACAGGCCGTTATGCCTTACTCGGTCAAACACCCTCTCAATGTCCAGAAGCAATAAGGCGGTGCAATGCCCTTCATTAAACCCCTCCTATATGTCATGCACGATTCTCGCGGCAAGCATGTTAGTGCCATGCCCACCGCGAAAACCGAACTGTTCATCCGGCAATATACGGAGACTCAGGGCGGCCTCATTGAATCTGGACAGTATGAGCTTTTCGGCAACTTTGCTCATTGTGTTCAGCAATGAGATTGGGCGGTACGAGCTCGTCAGCTTCAAGTCTTTCCCGGGTTTAGGAAACAGTACTATCCGCGCGATCTTCCACGAACTAGGAAAATGTTGCAAGTGTAGCGTAGCGTTCACTATATGCATAAAATGTACAAGGGCTTTGTTGAGTAGGTTTTTGAGGAGAATATAAGGGATGGTATCAGACCCCCGGAGCCTTATTCTTGGGCAGATGGCTAAGAACCTTGCGCAGCTCGGTCGGGGTGACAAGAAGTTTATTCATTACAGGGGGCGGAATCGGAAATTTGCTGTTCGAGAACGGCCTTATGGACTCCGTGATATGGGCGTGCAATGGCTCGGTGTCCGGTGCTTCCCTGTGTACGCCCTCAAGGATGTCCGCAAAGGCCTCAACTTTGGCCTGATCGGTCAATACATCCTCGCCGCCATGGCGAATCGCGGGGATGTCAGTTAGGCCTCCGCGAACCTGTCTCACGAGTTTCCACAGGAAGCCATCTCCCGTGCCGAGCCCATTCACGAAGTCCATCCAAGTCGCATCCCTGTGTGTACGAATATTCTCCTTGATTTGGGCATTTAGTACATTCACCCTTAGCCGATCGATTACAGCGCGCCTCCTTTGCCACCTGCGTCGAACTCGATTCCGGAGATTGTCAGGAAGAGATTCCGTAAACGGCCCCTTCCTGACTTTCGGACATAATGCGTCTCTGACGTGCTCTATGTTTTCGGTAAAAGTGTTCACTCTCCAGTCCTTGAACGGAATCAATTTGCCTCGGGACGACAGTTAGGTCGCCTAATCTCGCTCGCAACACCCTCCAATCAAGATTTTTGTATGAAATTGTCTCAATTTCATTGGCTTCCGGCCGCCTAGCGTTAGCTAAACTCATCCTAATTGGAAGGTGATCCGAGCTGAGATCGCCGATGACCTCAGGTCGTGCGGCGCCTGTCACCCCTCGTGCAAACGCCACGTCCAAGTATGAAGGGATATAGCGTTCACTGTAGTAAGTGGGTTCATTTGTTCTTAGATACTGAACTTCCAGATTGCCTTCAAGTAGATTGCGAACTACACGTCCCTTCTGGTTCGTATACTTATCGCCAAACGCAACGTGTTTGGCATTAAAATCACCAATGAGTATTGAGAGCTTGCCCGGTTCGAGAAAAGCTAGGATGTCTGCTTGGGAAATACGCAGCTCAGGGGAGCGTAACCGCCGCTGATACACAGGCCACCTTCGAGCTCGACGCTCACGTTCTCAATGACCGACCTTATACGGGTCCGTCTTTTATATTTAAGTGACCGGTGTATCAGGCAGATCACGCCTCCCCTTCTCTGATTGGTCTGTCGAATCGTTCGACTGAATAACTACGAATTTTAATTTTAAAATTCGGTGGAAGTCGCGATTCTAACAAGAAAACAATCTGAAAATTGGATTTGTACATAAAATACTTAAATTTGTCAAGTTTGCCTCTAATACCATTACAGTTCCAGGAAAAATATTAAGAACGGACATTGAAAACAAGCCATCTATATGTTGTATTTATGGATTTCGGAGGTAAAAAATTGCAAGGTGTCTTGTAATATCTTCACTTTGTCTCCGTTACATGCTTCTAGCATGCTACTAAACTCATCGAGTGCAAAATACAGTTCGGAAATGTTGACTAAAGAATTGATTTTATTTACTACATTTGTTAAGTTTCTCAACATATTATGTGCATTGCCACTTACTCCTGTATTTTGCGGCGCGGGTTTCGCTTGTTGCGAGGCCTTTAAAGTGTCAGGGACAGCCTTGTCATAGTCCTCTTGGGGTGGTGCTCTTCCTCCTTGTGGCTGGTGTTGCTGTTGGGGTTGTGGTTGTGGGTCGCTTCTTTTTGTACCCCGGCCTTGATTCCCTGAAGGCCCGCGCCCCTGCCAGGCCGGCGCCGGCGTGGCGGGCGTGGGAGCTGGCTTGAATTGCTTAGGCGATTGTTTGCTAGCTTGAAGTTGACTTAGTTTGAAAAAATAAAGCGGGCAATCTAAATCGATTGCTCCGTGTGGGCCACCACAATTGGCACATATAATTGTGGTGCTGTTACATGCTGTTATTTCGTGCGCTTGGGCACACTTACTACATTTGAAATTCTTCGTGCAGAAGGACATAGAATGCCCATGGCCCTGGCACCTTCTGCACTGCATGATTGGTCGTGTGTTTCTTCGATGTTCCCATGTTACTCTAATGTTCATTATAGTGCGGACATCTTGCGTATTTTCTTTAGGGTGATTGACGCCTCGGTGACTACAAGATATAACGGTTCGCGCATCTTATTCATTTCGAACACGTTCTTAATGTTATATCGATATTCCTCGGTTATATGCTTTTGATTTTACTTACAGGAATATCGCCGTCCAGGCCACGGAGGACATACGCCCTCGTCTTTTGATTTTTTTCGGCGTAGGAGTGGTATTTTTATGTTTTCATTGTCCATAACTCTCTTGAAAACTACCCAATCCTTTTACTGCTCAAAATAAAATATGGTACTATTTCTTGCATATTTTATTGTGAATTTTTGGATCTGCATGTTTTTCACATCAGTCAATAATGCAGAATGAGCTTTAAGCTTACCCTCCATAACTACGGGGGTGGCGGCCCTTGTTTGGTCTTTAGTATAGCCTGTGCTTTTTGTTTAATGCGCGTGCTAGTGCGGCTTGCGGTTTTAGGCTTGCTGCTAACGTTAGATGACGAGTTTACACTTTGCGTGTCGTCTTCTAAATCCGAGAGTGTCTCGAATTGGTTGCTGGTTTCTATTCCCGAGGGTCCGCCGAAGTCCAGCTTAACTTCCCTCACGTTCTTTTTGAAGGGGATGGTCTTTAGTGGCATTTTAAATCTATCTTTGTCCATTCGAGGTATCAGGAGCGCAGGATACTGCTGCTCATTTGCGGTGACCTTGTTCAAGGTTAAGGTTTCCGATGAACGGTTGTCGTTAAGGCTTTTTTCTAGCGCTTCTTTTTCTAGGTTTTGCTCGATCTCCATATAAGAGCTATCATCGAGTGTTTTTTGTCGTTTTTGTGGGTTTCGTCCCGTGTCGATTTTGGCTTTAATGTTCCTTCTACTAAATGCGGGACGTAAATCATGTTTCAGTTTTAGGTGGTCTATTCCCTTGTTTAATTTAGGCATAATCTCTTTCGTGTTCATGTTAGATATCGAACTAAGCGTAGGTGCGATTTCAGCGCAAATTTTACACTCTGTTAGAGTTTTGCATAGTCGTCTATAGATATATGCAGAACGGTTAATTATGTCTTCGCTAGGGATGCTGTTTCGGATATCCTCTGATCCGATGGAGGAGGCATCGTCCTCCCTGTCCGTCATTGCAGGGCTGGTGAGGGTTGTTGCCGGGATTACGTCCCCGGCGACTAGAAATATAAGTGCACTAGGCTTCTATGAGTCTTTACTAATTATCCGATGGATAAAAAGCAGACTAATTGACCAATATACAATATTAAACACGGTAAACGAAGTAACGAAAAGTAAGTATGTTTATTTAAATTCTGTTCGCGCTACGCGCTGAACGAAATTATAGGCTCGCAGTGCTCTTTTTTGCTGGGAACACAAATACCAGTCCTACCGCTTCGAACGCCGCGGCAGGAAAGTCTACAAAGTCACCTAAAGCTGATCGATATACATTTATTATAACGCCATGTTCATTGTAAAAATTTATGCTACAAATTTCACATATACATTCTTAGTTAAATTCACAATATCTGATCCTCTCTCATACTATCAATTATTATTGAGGCAAATTATCGCCCTTTACCAATCACCCTGACTTGCTTGTTTGTTTGGTCATAGATACTCAGAATTTCCCCAACCTTGATATCTGTCATGACTTTAGGTTATTATTTATTTGCCATTTTCTCATGTTCTTTTGTTCTTTATATATTTTATTTTAATAGGTTTAATTCCTCTATATCTTAAAGGGTTTGTGATCAATTTGGAAGGATGCGTCTTAACAATATTTTAAAAAATAATATTTTATTTTTCCGAAAACTGTTAATGGATATGAAACGTAACTTGAGAATATGGGTCAGAAAATCAGATATGGCAACATTTTAAAACTCCGCAGTCAGCATTACATTTGCCTTAACTATCTTTTTGTACATAGATTCTATTATAAATAATAATTGTAGTATTTCGATGGCCAAGAAGCAATACCTCGTAAGTACAGGGTGGCTCGAATTCGTGTCTATGTATGGGGAACTCGAAAACCGTAAGAGATACAGTGTCGGTCAAATTAAGGCAAAATTGCGCATTTAAGTGCCTAGCAATATGCCGTTTAGAAAGGTTTAAAATTCCGAGTATTTCCGGAGATATCCGGAAAAAACCGACATTTTGAAAATTCGTTTTGTTTTTTTCCTGAGCTTATTTAAAAACGGATTTCAAATTGAATTGCACTTTTGCATTGCCACTTTTTCCTCTCTATCTAATGATGGTATCCAGTTTGAAATCCGACGTTTCGTCTTCAAGGGATCATCATCAACTTTCTTTTTTTAAATACGAACTTTAATTTTTTTTATCGTTTTTCAGATGGTATTGGCGTTATTAATATGAGTGTGTGTGTTTTTATTTTTTTTTATTTTTATTTTTTTAGTTTTTATTATTTTTATTTTATATATTTTGCTTTGGCGTGATTTTAAATAATTTAAAGTAGGTAGTTTTGAAATTTTCATATTCTATAAAAATATTTTATTTGCTTTTTGCATTAAGTGGAAAATTGGAGCCCGTATTAAAAATAAAAAATAGTAAAATTATTTCTTACGAGAATATGGCCATGAACTATTACTCAAACAAGTTGCTTACTGCAAAGATAAAATATTCCCAACTTTTAACCAAATAAAAAATTTATTTAATAGAGAACATCAACAATTTATAATCATACTACGTGATACTATAGAAACTTTGATAGAAAAACACCTATTGGAATTTTGCTTATAAATAAAATGCACTAAGCAACTTGTTTGAGTAATAGTTCATGGTCATATTCTCGTAAAAACTAATTTTACCATTTAATGCAATAAAACAAATAAAATATTTTTATAGAATATGAAAATTTCAAAAGTACCTACCTTAAATTATTTAAAATTACGCCAAAGCAAAATATATAAAATAAAAATAATAAAAAAATAATAAAAATAAAAAAAATAAAAATAAAAAAAAACACATACTCATATTAATAACGCCAATACCATCTGAAAAACGATAAAAAGAATTAAAGTTCGTATTTAAAAAAATAAAGTTGATGATGATCCCTTAAAGACGAAACGTCGGATTTCAAACTGGATATCATCATTGGATAGAGCGGAAAAAGTGGCAATGCAAAAGTGCAATTAGATTTGAAATCCGTTTTTAAATAAGCCCAGGAAAAAAATAAAACGATTTTTCAAAATTTCGGTTTTTTCCGGATATCTCCGTAAATACTCGGAATTTTAAAACTTTCTAAACGGCATATTGTTAGGCACTTAAATGCGCAATTTTGCCTTAATTTGACCGACACTGTATCTCTTACGGTTTTCGAGTTCCCCATACATAGACACGAATTCGAGCCACCCTGTACATGTGTCAAAATTCGTGGCTATTAACAAAAAAACTTCATTAATTTATAAAAAAAAACTTGTATTAACCAATATAGGTCACAAGGCTATTTTTATAACTTAGTTATAAAAATAGTATATAATTTTTGATTTTTATAAATTAATGAAGTTTTTCCTTAATAGCCACGAATTTTGACACATGTACTTATTGCTTCTAGGCCATCGATTTTTAAAATTATTTTACTTACGGATAACAAGCATGCTTTTTTCATCAACTCCCGTAACCATATGAGGTAGGTCTGTAGTAACTTCACAGCTGAAATTGCCGGACAAGTTGAACTCGATATTTCGTAGGACTACTTGGGTGGAATTTGAACTGCTCTCCTGCAATAAAATTATATTCTGTATTTCTTCGAAATAGGAGGAAATACTAATATAGGAGGTAATTTATCTATGCGTGCAAGAATCAGCCAAGCTATCTAAATCTCTAATCACTTCAACTTTTTTAATAATATTATATTTTATCTGTTGCATATTCAAAAAGTTGCTGAAATGAATGCTCAAAAGCCATTTGAACATGTTTGAAAATCCATCGATTTAATTCTTATTATATTAACATTCAACGCCACTGTGTTTCTCATCATCCCAATACACGGTAACTATTTTACCAATAAATTCTCACGTCGATACACTTACGATACATCTGATAACGCTAACTGGACCTAACTACTTAACACTTAACCGGCGCCGTGGCCCGAAATTTTAACGCTCAATACGTTACGGAGTACCTGGGACTCAAAAACTGAAAAGGTGCTTTTTTTAAAAAATATATTTTTTATTCCATAAATAATTAAAGCAAACAAATTTTTCTATTTATATTCAACTCGGTATCAAACTAAGGCAAACAAATAATGTTCTCCACAAAATTAAGCATTTTATTAAATTCTTATTTTAAGAAGACAACTTACAACTCTTCGTATTGAAAACATGTTTTATAAGGTATAAATGAAAAGAGTATATCTAAATCAAAGCTATAAAAAATTGACAATTATTACTAAAAAAAAAAATACTTTTAGAGCTTCTCTAGATTTCCAATGAATTGGAAACACATTTTTTAGAGCATTGCATTGTATCCAAGCCATAAATAACCAGTTTTTCTTCTTAATTTTTGTGTCAAATATAGCAAATATAGAACAATTATTCCTGTAATTTCTGGGCAACACTTTTTAACCTTATTAAGACCGATGGAAAAAATGTGTATCAATTTTTCCATTATTCTATCTTAAAGTTTTTGTTGTAGCTACAATTACCAAAATTGCTGATATTCTTCTTGTC
>JAEQML010081237.1:0-11288 GCA_016904865.1 Pissodes strobi
TAGAATTTGAGCGGGTGCCGAATCCTATACCGGAATGTCAAAATGCTACCCGGGATAGTTCACTTTCTCAGTTGAAAAGCTAGTAGGTGTCCACATTAGAGAGTGGATATTTGCTTGCCAGTTCACAAGCTGTACTGGACGCATAAAGCTGAAATATTCGCATAGTCGTGCTTTCATAAAATCAAAAATATAAAATAAAAATTCAGTTAAAATGGTTTTGTTGGAAATATCGAAAATTTTTATTGAAGAAATTAATAATTTAATTGAGGAAGAAAATAGTCGTCCAAAAACGGTATAAGTTCGGAAATGGATTGAATGAGGAAGTACCAGAAGAGCATCCGCTCTTCTTTTAAAAGAACTTGGTGCAGAAGATCCTGAATGATATAGATTATGCTTTAGTTTGCCACTCAATAAATATGAAAACTTGCTCCCTTTGGTTTTGCCTAAAATTCTAAGGAATGACACTCTTTTAGGGGATGCTTTACTGGCACGAATTAGACTGGAAGTTACGCTCAACTTTTTAGCAACAAGGAATAGCCACAGAACCCTTCAACATCTTTTTCGAGTTCCAAAGGCATGAGGTGGTATGTGTAGCTGCTGCTCAGGAGATGATGATGGTACTTGACAGATAGGGGATAACAATGGTGACTGCTGGGCAGGAGATCGCATAGGTTACCGATGCCGAGGAAGTAACTGCGGTAGTTGGCAGCCAGGAGATGCCAATGGCGGCTAGTAGCTAGGAGATGCCAATGTTCGTTGATAGCCAAGAGATATCAATGGCGGTTGATAGCTAGAAGATACCAACGGTAGTTGAGATCCAGGAGATGCCAACGGTGGCTGATTGGCAGGAGATGCCAACGGTGATTGAGAGCCAGGAGATATTAATGGTGATTAGTAGCCAGGAGATGCCGAACTACTTTTTCCGCCACTCTCATCTGATTATTCGTGTAATTTGGTTTATTAACATTCCAAAGAACCTCGTCTTTATGATAAAGTTCCACACATTTAACGGTTTTCCTTTCGGACCTCTTCATTATTTTCTTGTAATGACAATATTTAAAATAATTTAAAAAAATCGAAATCTAGCAGACACACCCCTGATCCGCTCTTCATATTCTACTTACCTTGTCCAGCCGCGTCTACATAGGGCTAGTTGATAAATGTATCGGCTAGCCAGTGCGAACATTTACTATACCAATGTAAACGCCGCATAATAATCGTTTAATCGAGCATGTATCGTTACACGGCTCTACTCTGAACCCTTTTTCTATGGTTCCGTCTGACGCCAAAGCAAAATCGATATCACGTGGGCTACACAATATCCTTTTAGCCCACTGTTTGTTTTGCAAGTATCAATTCTCATTTGTAAAAATTGGCTTTCATACTTTCAAGATTGAACTAATATTCAGTTATTGTGTATTGTGTAAATGTACGTTTTCTTACTAATAACTAACGGAAAGCAATTCACGTCAGCCACAACATTAACTTTCAGCCGTAAGCCTCCATAACTGGACCTACTTGTGAGTAGCTAACCCGAGCTGCTGTGTCTATGGTTGTTTCTTTTTCAAATTGAAATCATTTGGAATTTGTAATAACGCGTAAAACTTATCATTCTAATCAGTCTTATCAAATATTCAGTTCTATTACACAGTCAATCTGATTCAGTTTTGCTTACTTACACTTATTTAAGTATTGTTTAACACAATACTGTATTCGTTCTTTTTAAACAACACTAGCGCACTAGCGAGAGCAGAGGATGATAACATTTTAGTTCATGTAGATCCAGGGGAGTCTCCATTTTTGTAAGTTAACATTTTGGGTATTAACTTTTTGAGATTTCTATATTCAAAGGCAACTAAAGATTTTATGGGTAGTGAGGGTTGGAATAAACTGAAAAAAATGGGTTTTAAGATACGTTCTTTTCTTATATTATAGCTAATAACATCTCCTGTCAAAATTTAGCTACAATTAGTGTACCGATTAGATTGCGTGACATGGTTTAATAAATGTTGGCTTTTTATAGTACCAAATTTACGTCATGAGCTGGTTCTCGTTATAGAAAATTGGTTTAAAATGGGAATTGTTCCTGATATACATAGAGGGGAATAGCGTTTTATTCAGATAATTTATCTAACACGAAAATCTCCCATACACGGTGGTAAACGGATTTAACCTTTGAACAACAACAGCGTTTGTACTTAGTAGTTCCTTTCAATTTTGGTATAATTGGAGAGAGATTGGATTGTACATCAAATAGTTAAGCATAAAAGCATCAGACAACAACTAGCAATTACCCAATTAAAGAGAGAAACTATCCCGTCTCTCCATTAAGCACAAAATCATAACACGAGGAAGTCAAAAATATGTTGGTGTCATCGAACCCTGCAAGTCTGCTTGGATTTCTCCAGTTCTTTTAGTGTCTAATAAAGCATGACTCACATAGATTTTGTCTATACTACAGAAAACTAAATACAGTGTCAGCTGTGTTCGCTTTATCTTATATTCCATCTATTTTGGACAATTTGAGCGAAGCTCGTTAGTTCTTTAGATTTGAAAAGTGCATATTGGCAGGTAGAATTCGAAGATCCTAGCAACTAGTAGAAGACATTACGGAGCCTGGAAGTTTTTTTTCAGCTTAAATTCCTAACATTTGGGTTGCATAATGCTCTGGCCACTTTCTAACGTCTTATTGAGACTATTTTGAGTCCGGCACTTTGTTCCAGTTATTTAGATGGTTAAATTTGCATATCTCCTGATTTTGACACTCATGTTAGGACCCTACAGGAAGTTTTCATTCGCTTAGAGACCACTGAGCTTACTTTAAATCGTGAAAAGAGTAAATTTTGTCGGTCCGAACTGAGATATCTTGGTTATGTAGTAAATCGACATGGCTTTTCAGTGGATCTTCAAAAAGTGGAAGCTATTGCTAAATTAACAGTTCCAGGGAATGTTAATGGTGTTCGAAGAACAATAGGCCTGATCTCTTGGCTCCTATGTGTCAAAATTTTTCGGACTTGATTTTACCGTTAACGAAACTTCTTAGAATAGGTGCCAAATTTGTATGAAGCGACGCTTGTGAGAGTGCATTTGAAGTTATTAAAAATACTCTTGTGTCAGAACCCATCTTGACATGTCCTAATTTTGAGTATAAGCTTACTCTCCAGACAGATGCAAATACATATGCGATAGGCGCGGTTTTGTCTCAGATCCATGATGGCAGGGTGCATGTTATTTGGTATGTGCTTCAAGCGTTATCTCGTCAGGCACGTGTCTATTCAGATACAGAACGAGAACTGCTGTTAGTACTTTTTCCGTTGAAAAACGTCATTGCTACTTAAAGGTAGCTAAATCCTCGGTTTTTGACTGATCATTATTCTTTGCAGATGCTTCATAATCTGAAAAAAAAATCCACAAGCCAGACTCGGCATATGGGTTTTACATTTACAACTGTTTTCGTTTGAATACTCCAGGCAATAGAGAATATTAGTTGGAAAAAATAGTAGGATTTTGTTTTATAGGCTTACCTTATGATTTTTGGGTCGCTGATTCCGAATTTTTCGCTTCCCACCAAAAAATCTCACCGGAAATACCGGAAATTAAAAAAAATGGCGCCAAAAGAAAATATTTTGAAAAAATTAAATAAATTTGTTTAATAAAAAGCCATGGTCACTATAAATTTAGTAAAGTGAGCCGGAAAATCTAAAAACACTTGAAAATTTAAAAGAAACCCGCTTAAAACTCAGGAAATAATTAAAATATTCAAAATTTAAAGTTGCAATGTTGCAAAGTCTTTGAGTTAACCTAATTTTTCACAACTAAGTTTCTTTGGCGTCGTTTTACAGCTGTTGAAGGACCAGGCTCATCAAAGGCCTCACTTTCTGAACTAGAATCACTCTTATTAGCTTCTGAAACAAGAGGAAAAACTTTCAGTTATTTAATGAAAAAATATCCAATACACCAATTTTTTTTCTTAAAAAGACAATAAAGTCAGCCTTGAACTACTAAGTGTTGTACACTTAGGGGGAGAGAGGGTGAGGACAGAAATATAGTGTGATGCATGGAGAGAAAGGAGAATCGAAAGCTCACCTATCAACTTTTCTGTATCGAATCTTTCTCCAGGGTGATCATCGTCGGGTTGCGAGTCTTCTTCCCTGTCCATCTCCTCATCTAGCAATTATAAATATACTTCCTCAGGGTCATCTTCGTCATACTCCAGGTCCCCGATGAATTCGTCCGGGGCTTTTTCACAGGCGATGTTGCATTGAAGGCACATCACCGAACATCGCAACCTGCTTTTCTGGCAGCTGCATGCTCCTCGGCAACCTTTCTTGCATTTGCAAGATATGAGCTTTAAAAGCTGTGGTGGAAAGGGATGCATGGAAGTAGTAACTGGAGTTAAGCCTTCGTCTGTTCTTTTCCAGCCCCATTTTTCAGATTGTAACTCGTTCCCCTGCCAAAGTTGTACTTGATGGTATGTGCGATACGAATGCTGTTCTGCTGCGGCTTCGGTAGGAGGCAAATTTGCGATGTTATGCGTGCTTTTATACGCCGTTCTAATAAAAGTTTTATATCTCAAGGAATTTAAAGTTGAATTTGCAACACAGCAGCCATATAGGTGAAGTAGAAATTGATTGCCAGCGTTTGCAATGGCTTGTGGATCCGCGTTTGGTGTGAGGAAAAGCTTGACATATGGCAGTAAATCAGGATTATTAATCAATACAGTAAAAAATAATGTTTTGCCTTTTCCAAACAAAGCAGAGACTGTGTCGCATCTGCTGAATGCATGTAAAAACAAAATGTTTTCAGCTATTACCTTTTCTTGTACACTGGAAACTGAAAAAAATTGTGGCGGTACTTTCGCTCGCCGTGTTTTAAAAGATAAATATTCGAGGCCTTACACAGACATATCAGAGAACCAATAAGTCTACGTCCTCGCCAACAATTATCACTCCTGATTTATGTGTTGACGCCTCTTCAATCGCCGTTTTAATAAGTAAGCCTTGGCTTGGCGTACTTTTAAGTTTTTGGACGCAACTTTGCTTTTTAACATCGATATAAGACGAACTTTATCAATGCTGTTTTACAAACATTTTCCTTGAGGAATCGTGAGTATCATTGATACATCAAAAATTATGTCGACCGATGAGTGTTTTCGTGCTCTTCTCATCCTTTCCGCGAATTTGGTGCTGACTTTCTTATTGTCATCTGGATAGCCATCAAATACGACGACGCAATTTGATGTGTATTTTGATACAACGTATTCAATATATGCATCACTAATTAAAGAAAAAGATACATTTCGGGGCCAAACAACGCGATGAAGATGTAATCCGCCATCAATAATATATATCGCATCTTCAATGTCTAATTGCTCATCAGCAAGAGGTTTCAATTCCTTTGACGACGCACTAGCGCCTTTATGCGTTTGATCATTTGGAAAAACATTTAAAACATTTTTTTATTGTATATTTTCAGAATTTTGGGCCATTTAAAAATATATAAAAAATCAGATATTTTCAAAAAAACCTGCTATTTTTTCAAAAAAAAAAAGTATTTCCGGTGAGATTTTTTGGTGGGAAGTGAAAAAATCGGAATCAGCGACCCAAAAAACATAAGGTAAGCTTATAAAACAAAATCCTACCATTTTTTCCAGGTGAACCCTTTATTTAGTCTCTATTGCCTAGAGTAGAAGTCATTCATCGAAAAACCCGTGAAAATATGGTGCCTGATGCTGTCGCTTGTGCTGTTCTAAAATCCTGAAAAAGTCTAGCAGTGACGAGTGTTGATATAGACTCTGATACTATCCAAGATATGTGGTATATAGAGCTTTGAAGTAAGAATTTGAATACTCTCCTAGCATTTCCTAACTGGCGGATTGATGGTAATATGAGGCGCCTAGATTCAAACCCGGACAGATCCATTCTATGAGAGAATGAGAAAACTGCAAAAAACTGTCATTTCTTAAAGAAAATGCGGAAGGGTCTTATTTTTTTGTGGCCAATGAATGAATTTGGAAATTGTTGTTCTTTATCTATGAAAAATAGCCCTTATTTTAAAAAAAATTAGATGGATTTGTCCACCTTTGAGACTTATCAACAAGGATCTGTCCGGTTTTGATGGTTATTAAAAATTCTTTATTAATAATTAGTAATTTTTAATATTGCAAAAATCAGTAAAAGGGAAAACAAAATTATTTTAAGTTAAAAGAAAAAATATATTTCTAAAAAAACATTTATAGGAAAATTATTAAGGTACTGTTTATTTAACTTAAAAATAAGACAAAAATGTGTGTTACTGCTTAAAATTACTAATACTTATTAAACAAAACGATTGTCATCCTCTGGTTCTTCACAAATTATATTAGATTCTTCGGATTGAGGTAGAGCAGGGTCCATATTTGTTTGTGCTCTGTTGACAACAGCTTTATAGCAGTCCAAGCTTAAATCTGAGGAGTTGCTCTTTCAGTCAAGTCCAAAATGTCCTATGTGTAACTCGTTATCATTAATTAATTTTTCGGGTTTGATTATATTTACATAAAGATCCAGTTCGTCTGGATTTAGGTTTAGGAGAGTTTTTCCCTTTTTACATATGCTTTTGGAAACACCAATTAAGTGTTTGTAGTTAGGTTCTCCCTGCACTAGAATATCATTGCTTGGTGTTCGAGATATTATTATTCTTTTGCATGAGTTGATCTTGAAGTGCAAAGATGATGTTCACTTTATATTTTCAGAACAAGCACTTTTCCAATCAAATGCGTACCAGTCAACTCCAAGTTGTAATACGCAGCCAGATTCTTCAAATATTTGAAGGGGGCGGATTATAGTGTCTTTTTTTTCTGATCTTTTTTTCAATGTTCGCAAAAACTCTGTCTGGGGGTATGTAAGACTGGCCTGTGAGCGGAAACAGCAATTCTAAAGTTTTAAGTTTTAGGAGCACTTCGCTTCATCCAGCTGGAGGCCATTGAAAGCACGGTGATGATTTTGTTCTGACCACCAAATCCATCCAAATAAAGTCTTAGAGATGATATCCCCTCTAAATTTAGTTGCTGGAGTTTGTGGAAAATGGCAGAGGCTATTTCATTAGATTCTTTTTGAGAATCAGACTCTTTCCAGGTATACATAAATACAGTGTCTTTCTTAAGGGAAGTATGGGAGTTTCCCACTACAATACAAAAGTTGTAGATATACAGTTGACGCTTATAATATGCCTGCTGATCGGGAATCTTTGTTAAAGGGAGATTTTTTTGACAATCATAGGAAATAATCAATAAGCTGGAATTATCTTCCCGAAGCGCTTCAAAGAATGGTTTGGCCCGTACCTTGTGAATTCTTTGTTCCGTCATCAGTTCTTGCTTCTAGTCGAAGTAAAAATTCAACTTTATACTGATAAAAAAAACTCAGCGGTAGTAAAAACTCATACACTAATACAATCAAAATACCAATGCAGGATTTGAGGTATCATTGCCATTTACTCGAGCATTTGCAATAATTACTGTAATAACCCTGACTTTACACTTGTTTAGTTAAATTTTATATTGTAGGATATATGAAATATTTCTCGGAACTGCTGAAATTAGTCGGCAAAGTTCAAAAAGGGTAAATATGAAAATATGATCTTACGAATTTCTTGTCGAGAATTATCTTGAATGTACTTTACTTTCTGTCTCAAGATCAGGGGTTATATTTACATTTGGAATAAGCTTCTTCTTCTGGTGAAGGCAATCAATTCGTACTACCTCTACAGAATAATGTTGTATAACATCTGGATTCTTTCACACGCCACGCTGGCAAACTTACTTCCAATGGTGTCTGGTTTATCGTCCGCGTAGAATCTCTCCACCTCGAAACGCTCTTCAACTTGACGAACTATCTCAACAGGCGTAGATGGAGTTCGCTTTTGCCTTGTCGAATGCTCCTGTCACGTCGAAAAATAGTCCTAAAGCAACTTCTAGAATGTTACTTTTGCTCTACAAATGCTAATTAGTAAGCCTATGTATAATAAGCAGAAGCAGCTCATGAAACCGACGATTTATATAACCATTATGTGACTTGAAATAAAATTCGCTTTGTTATCTTTACACTTGTATAATATGTATGAACAGAGAAAATATACAAAATTTTACAAATTATCAATCTTAATAAAATCACTAACCCTTTCGCCAACCATAATGCATGGACCATTAGCATGATTCGGTACCGTCAGTGGAAATATACTTGCATCAGCTACCCTAAGCTTCCTTATTCCATGAACTCGACACCTTGAATCTATTACTGCTCCTTTAAGCGGATCTGGTCCCATAGGATTTGAACCTAAAATTATTATGGGCTAAAATTAAAAATATTATGAGACATTTTACTGAATAATGGTTGGGAGTCCAGTCCAAAATAAAAGACATTTACTTATCACCCGAATATATTTTACATTTTCAAAGTCAAAAATTTTGTATTATCGACGAAGACAAGTATCTATTGACAAAGCATGTTAACAACTACAAATAAGAAAAAGAGAAAAGGTCTAAATTATTATGGGAGTTGGCCAACCTAATGAACCGTCATAAAAATCAGTTAAACCCAAAATTCGTAGGGCTAAAATTCTGGTAAATGGTGTTATTAGAACGCGTTGTCGTTCCTGTGAGGAGTACGTAATGGTACTTTTGCTAAAATATGTGGGCTATGGCTAAGATTATTCAAAATACAGATCCCGACGTTTGCGGCGTGATTCAAGCCATAGTATGCCCGAATATGACTGAAGTTCCGCGTAAGTCCTATACACACGAAAATTTCTCTATGAAACTTGACGCAGAAACCTCGGTTGACCACTCTTAAGACTCCTAATATATTACTGCATAAGAAGAGTTCCAGACACCAGATGCATATTCCAAATGGGAGCGACCTAATGAATAGTACAGAGTACCTGAGAGATAATGGGCTGTGGAAATCCTGGGGTAATCGTAACACAAAACCCAATATTCTTAAAGCCTTTGATTTTGTTTTCTGAACATGAGGAATAGAGGAAAGGGAGACATCTAATAAAATACCATGGAGCCATATGGAGTTCACATGATTTAATGTAGTGTACCTACTGAAAATTTTAGGGACTACGAGATCTCAACATATTGAGAACACACCAGTTGGCTAGTCTGTTTAAGTATAACTGCAAAAGAACACAGTCTTTCGGAGACCCAACCCTGGAAAATAGCTTCAAATCATCTGCGAGCAACAAAAAGTTAGATGATGCAAAATAAGTATGACTTTCATTCAACAACAAGTTAAAAAGCAGAGGGGCAATCTAAGAATCCTAAGGTACACCAGATGTCACCCTAATAGACCTTGACCAGAAGCCATGAACCCTTACAATCTGCACTTAAACTCGCAAATATCTCTGAAACCAATCAAGCAATGTTGATTCCTGCTGTTTTAAGCTTTGACAATAACAGCTCATGGTTAACACTGTCGAAGGCCTTAGAGAAATCCGTGTAGATAGAAGGAGCATCGTCGCCTCTCTCCAAGGTCCCCAACATATCATCAACATATGAGATCTAGTTAAGGTTCGGTTGGTTTTTAACCCACAAACCAAACTGTTCATCAATATTCAAGCCATCCAAGTGATATATATTTAGTTAAGATGTTTTTAAGATCTTAGGTATTACGTTTAAAGTTCTCACAGACCTATAGTTCTTAACATCGGCCTTATTACTGGATTTATGAATTGATATGATAAAACAAGATTTCAACACAGAAGGCAGATAACCAGTATTTAGCGATAGATTGAATACATGAATGAGGGGTCTTGCAAGGACAAAACTACAATAACGAAGTGAAGTTGGTGGTACAGCATCTGGCTCAGGACTACAGTTACAATCCATTACAATAGCTCAGCTTATCATAGATCTACGAGTACCAAACATGAAGCTTGCCCTATGATAATATTTTTAGACACGATGCTTGATACTAAAAGTTATAAAGTTGAACAATTATAAAATCCAGATACTTGTTCAGGAATATATCATCCCAGTCAATATGAGACAAAAATTCATTGATATTATTATGATCCTCATAATTAAAGTTCCTCTTTATGCAACCATGCGTCATTGGATGACACAGGAACAATGTTCTGATACACATGTATCCTATATTTAAGTGCGCAAACGAGTAACAGAATTTCAAGGAACTGGATCTGTAGAAAACAAGGTACGATTATACAAAACCTGGTTATAGCAGAAGCAGCTGCATTATGCTACCTCACGATGAAACCTACTCACAGTAGGTAGTTTAGCAGTTCTGTGTACTATTTAGAGAATAATAAAATTACATAAACTTTGCTCTTACAAATGAAATTAGTCCAGGTGTAGTGAAGATGATGGCAATCATCGTTTAGAATTTTGTGAAGTTATTAGTCATCGAATAATTGACATTCAAAATTATATGTATACCTTTTGTCCATTTGATGATTGATTCCTAAATGGTAAATTTAACTGCCATTGCCGCCGACTATTTCATTAAATACAAACTCAGAGTTCATAGGAACTAAACGTTTGGGCAGGCATTTTTAGAGATTGTCCCGATCGCCCATTCATTTTACCCAGAAATCTAAATGGAGAAATATGTTTGGATTTGGTAGAAAATGCCAATAATCCACCTTTAACAGGCATCATTGAACAAGATAACTGCCACCGGACTGAAGACCTATTTTTCAACAACATGGAGCTCGTACACAATACGCGGCTATAGATGACACATTATCTATCATCGATTGAAAATTCTTCAAGCAAAGTGAAGATATTTCAATTCTTCCATTAAAATATTATTTTCCAATATAATTTAGTTGATGTTTCTTCAACATATTAATATAGGAAAATTATTTTAATAGAAGTCAAATAATTGTGATAGGTCATAAGGCAATTTACTATCAAAGATAATCTTCATTACTGAAGTGATAAGCTTACCTTGCACATGGTTGTCTGCATCAGAAGTATATCTTATGTAACAATACCAATATTCTTTTGATAAATACTCGTGCTCTTTGCAAGCTGGTAGCGTCCTATTGATAAATTTCGCATTGACACTCTTAAAAGGTTCAGCTTCAAGAAGTTTTAAAGTTAGCAGAACTCCTTGGTAAAGTTTCTCTATATCTTTATTTTCTGCATCCGACAGTAACCTAAAATAATTTAAGATACATTTTCGATCGAGAGTTGCTGTTTATAATAATTATGCCATGCAAATGTCAAATACATTATCGTTGCACATACTTATCATTAGCATACCTTGAGTCAATTAAAGGATATGCAT
>JAEQML010081238.1:0-11287 GCA_016904865.1 Pissodes strobi
AATTTTTTTTCCTAATGCAACACCCGGTATATCCGCCAATAAAATAACAATTTAGATAAAAAAAACCATGGCAGAATTGCTCAATACGTCTTAGATCCTAAGTGCAATCGGAAATACCATAATTATATATTTTTAAATAAGTTAATGTACTATGATTGAGTTAGAAAGTAATTACTTTTATTTCTAAAAGCAAAACCTTAGCCCGACTATTAAGAGAATATACTGATTAGCGCAGACAACTACAACTATAGCGAATCGTGGACTGCGATCTTTTTTCAAGACTGCAGACCGTACAGACAAATACATTTCTACTATAAAGTATTTGTAGATTAATAATAATTGTTCTGACATGTGGTGGGTGCGTCTAGTAGCATCAAAAGTCCAATAACGGACACGCGTTCTCGTTTATAAATACCTACAAGAACAGGTGTAACAAATCGTTCATTTGGCAAATGATATTCTTAGGCTAGGGTATTGTACCATTTTTTGGGGTACAATGCCCCCTTTTCTTTAATTTAAAACACATACCTAAATTTTAATATAAAAAATTTCTCAGTACTTGGTTCAATAAAATTTTGGATCCAATTTGGGCGCGGTTGGGATTTTATGACATTTTTTGTTCGGCGAAAACCGAAATTTCGAAAATATTCCTTTTTCAAAATTTATATCTAGCAAGCCTACATATTCTTTAAAATTAGGTATAGGAAATGTGAGTATGCCGATTAGGGTTCAGAAGAAGGCTCAATAAAATTAATATTTGAAAATGTATTTTACCTTTCTCGTCTACTAGAAAATTAATTATTATTTATATTGTTGATTTTTTTTTATGTGAACCCAACTTTTTGTAAAAATGTTTCAAATTTAAACCAATCCTTTTTGTGTAGATTTCTAGAACGATATTGAACAAAACTGCACAAAATCTGATAAAACGATATCATCGAATTCCATATCCTCTTAAAATACTTATTGTTTTTGACAGTACAAAATAAATCATTACACACATTTTTGACTCATCTATCATATTTTGGTTCAATGGGCTTTACTTAAACAAATATGTTGTAACGGAATATATGTTAAATATAATGTTATGAAATATTTGTCTATTCCGCTCCATTTATTTTACCTATTTATCAATGGTTTTCAATGTTTGGTACATTGATAGGCAGTTCAATGTTTAGTATATTGATAGGCAATGCTTGAATGCTTGCTTAGCTTGACGCCGTGTTTCTTACAACGGTTGTCACGTGTTTTGAACTGGCCAATGAAAAAAAAACGTTGAATTTTAAATGGGTAGAATATATACAGTTTTGAAAAATTCCGTCTCATCTTGTGTTAGAACGTCGGCACGGTGAGTCCTAATAATTTTTGATCTTGAAATATCTTATTCATTCTGCATATTTTTCAATAATCCTTTCATACTTTAAATTTATAATTAAAAATTGTTTCCAATTCAGTTAGATATATTTGGCTTTTGTATTGCATTTTTAAGTAATTGTGATTTCAACAATTCTAAATTTTTTGGTGACCTTAAGGTTAAATACCGATTTTTTTGGTGAATAGTTGCGTTTCTTATTGGTCAAATTCGTGCAATTTGATAATGGTTTAATCCAAATTTGTCGAGAGCGGAATTATTTCATCCTTTTAAACGGTCACACACATTATTTAGATATTTTCATTTAGATTTGACGATATTGTTGGGAAGATTCGCAGAGCAGATTTTATCTTTTCCTGTTTAAGGTAGTAAATTGAATTTATAGTAGAATTTCTCTGGGTTTTTCGTAGCAATATTGTTAGTTATAGTAAATTTTTCGCTTTTCAGACTTATTTCATTACTTTTTCAGATTATTTGTTGCTTTAAACTATAATTATTATTGCTTATCGTGTCAGCGTTTGATCCATGATGTATCTATATTGCTTTGCTTATTAAAGAGGTTAAGCACGTGTAAAATTACCTGGTTGATTTTTTCTTTATCTATAAACATAGTTCCTATCTCAAAGCGAGATAGTAATTATCTTATCTTTATCTTTATCTTTGATTAATTGAGACGTAATTTACGTCCAATTATTGTTTATGTGCCAAGGGCCATCTTAATAAATTAAGTTACCTATTTGGAGTCATTAGACTTGTTTAAGAGAGGTTATACCTCGTTTTTCTTTTTTTTTTTATTAAAGTCTAGTGATTTTCTATTTGAAGTTGCCGAGAGCCACTGTTGGACAAGTTCCATAATTTTCTTTTAAATTTCTAATTTCAATCATTATTTCTTTTAAATTTCATATTTCTAATTAAAGACTAGAAATACCTTGAGTAGCAGTAATTGTTCATAGTGTCATTTAATCATAATTATCTATAATTTTTGCTGAACTTAAATGGTAATTTAAGTTCTGATTATGTAACCAGTGAATTTTCAAGTTGTTGGTTAAAACCTTGTATAGCAGACTGAGGTCCATAGGATACTCTTTTGTATAATTATAATTAGCTGTGTACACCGGTCTAAGACACCCAATTCTTTTTTTTCATGTAAACGTTCAACGTTCCATCAAGTCAACAGTCACACAGATCATTGTGGTGACAGTCGATCCGATAGCAGGCACGTGCAGACAACTGGGAACCATTCCTGGAATGACTGGTAAGCCCTGGACACGCCTATAGCTAGGAAGCTTAGGTACAGGCATTTGAGTTTCCAGAGGAGGTCCCAAACGATCACGCGGTTTGCGGATAATACAAGAACAGTTGGGAACGTAGGTAACGCGTTACTTATATGAAAAAATTGCAAAGACCTAGATTTTATTTATTTTAAATTTGTCAAACACCAAAGCTAATTTCAATTTCATCATTTTGGTAAATAAAATTCTCAGTGATCAATTGCATTTATAATCTAATTTTAAGCCAATTCTCATTTTTACCATTTTTGTTAACTAAATTCTCAGTAATCAATTATTGTATTTGATTGCATTTGTAATCTAATTTTAAGTCAATTTTCATCTTATGTTCATAACTGCAGTGCACATGGTACCATAAATTGTAATTTAACCATATAGTTAATATATAGTTGTTTTTAATTTACCTTTTTTGATATATCGCAAGTGGCGCCATATAAATATTAGGCCACCAAGGGAAACATTTCAATCCACGCCTTCAAATAAACTAACTAAATTAACTTATGCTCTATCCTTACAAATTGGTGAATGAGCCAAATAATAAGTTATAAGTACGACTGAGCTAGAAATTCATCACAAAGTGGGCAACACTAAATTAGTTACAAAGTAGCGCTCAACTAATTAATTAAAATAATCAAAAACCAATTAGTTACAATGTTTCCAATTTTTCATATAATTATTATAACATTCAATTTTTGAGCGCTTTATATCGATCATATCCGTAATAGAACGTTGCCATGGTAATCACTATAGAACGATATTCAAATAAACTGAACAAAATTTGAAATCTACGAAATTAATTTCAATTTTATAAAATGATATCATTGAATTCCATATCCCCTTAAAATACTTATTGTATTTGACAGTACAAAATAAATCACAAACGTTTTTGACTCATCTGAACATATTTTGGTTCAATGCGCTTTACTTAAACAAATATGTTCCCATTTTTGAGCGCTTTACATCGATCATATCCGTAATAGAACGTTGCCATGGTAACCACTATACTACGATATTTAAATAAACTGAACAAAATCTGAACACTACTTGCGCGTAGGAAATTGTTTTCTCGTTAATATGCCCCTTTTAATATTTATTTGGGTGTCATCATCATCATCATCACATAGCCCTTGATGTCCACTGCTGATCGTAGGCCTCTCGCATGTCTATCCAAACGGTCCTGTTTTGCGCCACCTGTATCCAGTTCGATACTATTCTCTTTATGTCATCGGTCCATCTTGTTGGAGGCCGTCCTCGGTTTCTGTGTGCTTGTATTCGGGGTCTCCACTCCAAAATTTCCCGTGTCCATCGGTCATCGTTTGCCCTCGCTACATGGCCAGCCCAGTTCCACTTTAGGGTGGTTATCCTTACAACAACGTCTGTTACTCCTGATCACCTGCAGATGGTGGCATTAGGAATCCTATCACGTAATGATACCCCTAACATTATTCTCTCCATCGCTCTTTGGGTGACTTGCAATTTGGACACCGTTGTTTTTATTAATGTTAGAGTCTCTGCACCATACGACATTACAGGCAGAATACACTGATCAAACACTTTTCTTTTCAAACGCATTGGGATACTTGATCTGAGAAGGTCTCTTAGCTTTCCAGATGCAGCCCAGGTTAGGCTTATTGTTCTTACTAGCTCGCATTTTTGGTTATCCCTACCTATTCTTATCTCGTGGCCTAAATATTTGTAGGAGGATACTGGCTCGATGTCCTTGCCCTCCACGGAGATGTTCTTGGCGTGAACCAGGTTGGTCAAGAATTGGGTTTAAGAAAAGTTTATCTTGAGGCCAACTCCTTTTGAAGCAGTGAAGAGTCCTTGCAGCATTGTCTGTGCCTGTCAAAGCTGTCAGCGATAAATACGAAATCATACATCATACACAAACTTTCAGTCCATATTAACACCCATTCCATTCCAGTCGACGGTTTAACATGCATACTCCAACAGGGCTGTGGATAGCTTTGGAGAAATTGTGTCTCCCTGACGAACCCCTCTTTCTCCTCTCCGTGTCCTCATGAAGCCTTACACAAGCTGTAGCATGTTCATAGATATATGCAATGAGGGAGGTGTACCTATAGTCTATTCTACATTCAGCCAGAGCATCAAGCATTGCTTTTTGGTTGACAGAATCAAATGCTTTCTCAAAGTCAACGAAGACCAGGATCAAAGATTTATTGTACTCAATAGTCTTTTCAATCAGCGTTTTGATGGCTTGTAGCTGGTCATTTGTTCCATACTTAGCTCTAAATCCGGCTTGTTCAGTCTTTTAGCGATTATTTTCATAAACAGTTTGTACAGGTGGGATAACAGGCTAATCGGTCTATATAGTTGCTCAACTGAGTCATATCCCCTTTTTTGGGCATTATTATTATTACTGCTTTGTCCCATTTGGACGGTGTTGCTCCATTTAAGAGGCACGCGTTAAACAACAGAGCCAGAGCTTTTAGTAATGTATGACCCCTGCCTTAATTGCCTCAATAACAATTTGATCATCCCCAGCTGCTTTATTGTTCTTCATCTCATTCAGTGATTTTGAGATTTCCGCTGTTGTTATCTCTGGAATGTGCTCTGACCCTATATTTTCCACTTTCCTGATCCTAATAACTTCGTTTTTGCTTTCTTCTCTCTGTAAAACTTCTATAATCTTGACAATCTCATCCTTATTTGATGATATTATTTTGTCCTTGATGGTGTGCAAGTTTGGATATATTTTTCTTACCCGTAGCGAGGCTTCTTCTTAGCACCCTTAAACTTTTGTTTTCTTCAATGACAGCCGTTACTTGATTGGTGTTATATTGCCTTACGTCTCTTCTAACCGCCTTGCTGATATTTCTATTTGACTGTCCTAGTTCGTCCCTGTTTGTGTCGTTCTTGTTCTTCAGCTCTCTTCGTTTCTCCATAAGGTTCTTTGTGTCTGTGCCATTCGTCCTATACTTTTCCTCTGCACTCTTCACGGCTTCCAACAGGCGATTGTTTATTGTTTCTACGTTCATTTTCTCCAAGTCTGCTTCTTCAAGACTATTTCGAACAGCCTCCTCATAGGCCTTGGTATTTTCTATAGGAGTCCGTCCTATTTGGGTGTATATGTAATTTTATCGAACCATTTGATGTGTTATCAACGTATAAAGTCGATTGAAAACTCACACATACCAGGTTAAGAAGGTTCGTTCTTCGTAGTAAATTATAGATGAAGCAAGACCACCATCACCAGCTATAGCTTTGAGTTAAACTTCGCCCATTTGTCCCTGCGTGACCTTGGACCATCTTATAATGCTTCAACCTTAAAACCGTTTGGTCTTGACTTGACTTACACTATCACAACACTGAGTGATTTTGCCGATTCTTCACATTGACCAACCCAAGTTTGAATTGTTATTGAATGGTAACTTGAAATGCCAGTGTTTCTACTATGAATGAACCCTTGGTGATCGCTCTGAACGATTGTGACGTCGCCTATAACTTGATCTTGAATAATTAATATATTTCTAGCGACATTAATTTAGTCTATAAGAAGACCTTAACAGAAATAATAACCTTGAGTTTTTGGTGTGGTAGGTATAATAAATCAGCGATGTACAGAACTTGTCAGACTAATGAAGAAGTTGTATGGGGCAATCTGATACTCACTTTCATCCTTAGATATTGAGAAGTTCCAAATTAAAGCAAATAGTCAGCCCTTGAATATGCGTTTTGGGAAGACGGTTTAGTAATTTTATTTGATAGAGAAAATATCAAAACGTTTAGAGCTTATTATATTGCTTCAATATCTTCACGCATTTTTCTTAACCGCTTAGTCAAAATTCTATGGCACACTGGAGTAATCACCAAATGCTACAAAATGAAGACTAGAAAACAGCACTACAAATGCTCATTCAAGGTTGAAGTGCCAAGGAATGATAGAGGAAAGGTAATGGCCCCAGAAATATGGGGAAATGGTATCATCATTAACCATTTTCTCCATCTCCACCGGAGACCATTCAAAAGAGACCCTCAAACACAAAACTACCAAAACAGGTAATTGAAAGAAATGAGACACTGAACATACCTATGCACGTTTGAAAATGGAGCATGAAGGAACGTGCATACTAGTAAACGAGAGGACAAATGATTTTGAAAAAATGGAAAAGATCAACAATTGTAGCATAGATGGACAAGGTGAATTCTGCTCTGTGATAAGTAAAAATAAAAAACTTATAATTGTATGTCTATATCGCATGTCTTGGTGATTTCAATGTTCTTTTGGAAATTTTAGAATCTGTATTAGAGATTTTATATAATCAATTTAAAAATTTCAATGCCTGTGTGATTTTAACATAATTTTTTTAAATGATAGTTCTGAAACAAGCCAACTTTTAGATCTGTTTAATTCTTTTAACTTCAAACAGACAATTTTTGAGCCTACTAGGGTAACTAAAAAAAGTGCCTCATGTATAGATAATATCTTTGTTAACTTTTTAGAATATAAAAAGGCCTCGGTGATTGTATCAGTTCTTTCTGACCAGTATGCTCAGAGCATCTGTTTAAATCAATCAGAAATCAAGGCTGGGGAAAATAATTTCACAACAAGATCCTTTTCAAAAGCTCGCTTGGAACAATATTTTCAGGAGATCCGGGGTGAGGATTGGGGTGATGTGCTGGGTGTGGCCGATGTCAACCTAGCATACTCCACTTTCAGTCACATTTTGTCACAGATACTAAATCTGGTTTTTCCAAAAAAAAAAAGGTTAAAAGGAAAACATATAAATCAAAAAAATGGATAACAACGGGTATACAGGTTTCATGTAAACATAAGCGAGAGTTGTACCAAAAATTCATATCAGGTAAAATAACTGTCGAATTCTATAAGGCATATTCAGGTATCTTAAAAAAACTCATAAAAAAGCCAAGCAGCTAGCCAGTCAGCGATATATTGAAGGGTCCGACAATAAAACCAAAGCAACCTGGACTTTGGTCAAAAACATAACACAACCAAACACTAAAAAACAGTCTCTCTTTCACAATTTTTCATATCAGTCAGAAAGAAACCTTTTAAATTCAATTAATGATTTTTTTCTAAATATATGTCCAGACATAAAAGAAAATGGAGTGATTGACTACTCAAAAATTCCAATAAATCAGCATAGTATATTTTTAGAACCAGTTACATGTAATGAAGTCATAAATATTGTAAAAACATTAAAAAAAAAAGAAATCGGTGGGCCATGATGATATTCCAGTTGCTCTTCTTAAGAAGGTTGCAAACATCATTGCTCTACCACTGACCCATATAATAAACCAAATGTTGAAAAATGGAGTATTTCGCATTTGTTAAAGAGGGCACTGATAAAGCCAATCCATAAAAAGGTGATGCGGAGAAACTTGACAACTATAGGCCTATATCACTGCTCTCAAACATTAGTAAGGTGGTTGAGAGAGTGATGTATTCCAGACTGGTTGGATTCTTTGATCTGCATCACATCATCTAAGAGAGGCAAAATGGTTTCCGTAAAAAAAATCTACAGTTCGTGCTATATATCAGGCCCTGGAGCAGATATAAAGCTCTGTAAATGACAGCAAAGTAACTACAGCCATGTTCCTTGCTTTATCTAAGGCGTTCGATAGTGTTGATCATTCGGTGCTGTGCAGCAAGCTTGAGCGATGTGGGATGAGGGGTGTGGCGTTGGACTTGATCGTGTCATACCTCCGGGGACGTGAACAATGTGTCATTGAATCCAACAACTTTGGAGAAAATATCATATCTGATAGCACTTGTATAAGGAGAGGTGTCCCGCAGGGATCAATCCTGGGGCCCCTACTTTTTATAATATACACAAATGACCTCGTTGGGGCCACTGACTGTGGACTGGTGTGGTTCTTTATGCTGATGACACTTCCTTGATTTTCAGCGAGAATGATCGACAAGCATGTGTAGACAGGATGACTGAGTCATTGGATGGATTGGAGGGCTGGTTTGTGGGAAACAACCTTCTCCTTAATGTGTCTAAGACACAGGTGGTACATTTCTCAAGATCAGAAACTGATTTTGCCTTTGAATACAGAAACACTGTGATATGAGCGGCTGAGGAGGTGTCTGTTCTGGGGGTGAAGTTGGATCGGAGGGTGAGTTGGAGGCCCTACGTTCAACAGCTTGCAACGGGGGTCAGTAGGTATGGCTATGCTCTGCGAGTCATTTATAATAATGTTGGGTGGCAGGCGTCTCTCACAGCATATCATGCTTATATCCAGTCTAAAATTAGCTATGGTTTAATATGTTGGGGGAACTCTGTTGAATCTAACAGGATCTTTGTACTACAAAAAAAAATGCATTCGTATTGTATTTGGCATGGGATGTAGAATGGCTGCAGAGTGGTGTTTCGGGAAACTAGTACTCTTACTTTGTACAGCCTCTATATCCTGGAATGCGTAAAGTTTTTACTTACCAATTTTTCTCTTTTTTCTGAAAAGGAGGGACAGCATCAATATAATACAAGATTTAAAACTGATCTGAGAACAGAAAAAACAAATTTTACCTTTGTGCAAAGAAATGTAGTATTTAATATATTAAAGGTCTGGAATGCACTCCCCCTAGCCTTGAGACAACATCCATCTGGTAAGGTTGTTTATAAGCTCAAAGCATTTTTAAAGGAGAGAGCATACTATAATTTAAATGAATTTTTTCTGGATAGACCAAATTAACGCCAAATACCATGAGAACAAAGTTATAGTAGGTCTTATCATAGTCCAAGGCCAGCGGCAATGGTTATACTTTAAAGCCATATAATGTCACAGTTGGTTGGGGAGAAGATATCTCTCTATCTTAAAATCTACTGCTATTATTCTTGAACTTATATCTGTACATAAAAATAGCTTTCCTAGATTACAGTGTTATTGAAATATCTGGTTATTAACTTCTTTCCTTATATATCAGCATTGATTAAGGTCATGGAAGGTCGTTAGGGAGGTGTTTAGCTCAAGACCATATAACGGCGGTGGGGGAGATATCTCTCCGTCTAAAATCTTCTACTATAATAGGTACTGTTATTCTTGAACTTATATATCTGTATTTAAAATAGCTTGGCTAAGTTGCATTCCTACTGAAATCTTAGTTATATATTTCTCTCAGTAAGCCAATTATAGAAATGCATATAACCGCCCGATTTTTCTCTAAATGTACAAGGTATGGGATATAACCGGTTCAAGTGAAAAACAAAATATTTTGATTTTGTATTCGTTAAATGGTATTAAAGTTACAATGTTTTAAACATTGAGCTAAAAAATCAACATTAATTCGTTCTAATTGCGAAATGTTCGCCGTTGAACCTCCAGAAATCGGCGCTTTCACTAAAATCAGTGTGCCAGATGAATAATACTATATTTTCAAATAAATCATTAATTTGAGTGTCATCTAAAAACGACATTTTTGCTTTTTTTATACGTTTTTAGCACCAATAATATATACGATTGTAATACGAATCTCGCAATGTTACTAGACGTACCCCATTCACTACACACACACTCGACCGATAAGCATCGACTAGTGCACCGAAGCGTGGACACTCACCTTCTTCGAGTGCGTCGTCTCCGTCGGACACTAGCTCGTCGTCGGAGCAGATGTTGAGCACGTTGACGAGCATCTCCGTGACCTTTTCGCCCACGAAGGGCAACGACCACGTGAACACGTCCATGAAATTGGGCAGCCAATAGGGATGCTGCGAATAGTTGAACTGACGGATGTTCATCACGTTGTTTTCGTACTTGAGAACGGCCGCCTGGAACCGTATGCTTATTAAGTAGGCAAAGTTCATTTGATCAATGAATCTTTGATTGATTTTATGATAAAAAGATTATGTAAACGTCGATCCATTATTATTATTTTTTAAAAACTGTAACACTTGTATTGAGAACGCAGTTGGTTGTGTATTAAAATCAATCTAAGAATGGCGAGATATTTTTTGTGCCAATGTATATGGGGCTTGAGCCTAAAAGTTCCACATTAAGTAGGCTCTTATGATTGCTGATGTGCACTTACCTTATTATTATAAACATCCAAATAATTGGGCGCCGAGAATATTGTAATTAAGGAAGGGAAACCGGTGGTTTGACTTTTTCTATACATTCTATATCTGTAACAAAAAAAAAAACGTTAAAAAATATAATAAACTAATTCAAGCGTGAAGATCCATTTCTCAGAATTCACAATTCAACCAGGATCCATTTCTCAGGATTCACAATTAAACCTCAAGCAAACCTATTCTATATCTAGTTTGAAGTACATAAGTGAAAGAATGATCGCAAAACCCAATTGAAGTTTTTAAATTTGAAGCAGCGGAATATAATTAATTCTGTATTGCGTTTGTTACTCTCATATTAGTCCAGTCATTTAAGTTGCAAGCCTTATAAAATAATAAAGGGTTGAAGGTTGCAATAGGCGTAATATTCGGAGAGAGTATAGTATGATTAGTGACAAGTTTATTATAAAATGTCTTCTGAATTTACTTTTAAAAAATCATCTGCATCATACTCATTTCCCTTAGAAAAGAAACTTGATAATGTACGGTCCTTGGCAGAAAAGTATTATTTATCTAAGAACGATCAGTGATATTAAGATATTATTTAATACTGTTGGCTCAGAAATACATCA
>JAEQML010081239.1:0-11287 GCA_016904865.1 Pissodes strobi
CTTGAATAATATAATAAAGCAATCACACTAACAAATTAATTGAAATAACCTCTGTTATCAATAACAGAAATTGAACCATCCAATTTAAACAACAATTAATACATTTCTTGGTCAACTTGCTCAAGATTGCCCCAAGACCACTCGGTCTCACACTTCGCAGAGAAGCGACCCCAAGTACGCGATGTTAAACGAAGTCCAGTCAGTGTGCGTAACACCCGGTAAAGCATGGGAACCTCGTTCGCTGACCTTGGTCCGAGTAAACTCAGGTAATCCTGGGACGCTCAAGAGCAAGGTAACCAAGAGACAGATAACTTAAATGAAATAAAAAAAAAACGGTAACCCTAAAGAACTGCCAAACAGAAGGGGGTGAATATAGTAACCCCAAACTAAAAGATGCCCTAACCAACTTGGTTAGGCACCAGACAGTTCCAAAAGAAATACAAAATAAAGTTAACTAGGGTGTGCCGAAAAGCGACACTGCTGCACAGATCTCTGTGCGTGGTGCCGCCACTGGGTGAATTTCGCAAAAGCTTAAAAGGAAATGAAATTGTCGGTAGTATGATAGCACCTGGCACTCCTCAGCCTTTCAAAAGAAAATAAAAACGAACTGCAAGGACCGCAAAGAACGCACAACATCCAGAAGGCATAAATAAAGTGAACCAACCAGAACTAAGCAATAATAGAATATAAACCTATGTTCAGCATAACAGGCATACGTCACCCTAAACACGGTTAGAGATGGGATACTCGGGGCGTACTCAACACAGAGTAGAAAAATGGTGTCGATGTTACCTAACCAGAGTTGCGTAACGCCCAGTGCAGTGTGGCGAACCTCGTTCTCTGGCCTTGTGTTGAATACTCCCCGAAGATATTCCAATGCGCCCCATGACAAGTGCCCAGAGAAAACCATACCTATTAATCATAAACAAAAATAGTGAGTTAGTTAAGCTTCACCAGGCTAAAAGATACACTCATGATGAAAATCGTGCATCATGCAGTCCAATATGAACAAAAATAAATATAGGATGTTCCAAATGGTGGCACTGCCTTTTTGTCCTCCAGAATTCGTAACGTCGAGGATGTGGAATCTGAGGAGAGACACAGTAGTGAGCCCCCAGCACTGTGTGAAAATGCTCATTAATCCATATCACGGGGCAAGCAACTCACTGCCCATGAATCTCCGTTCCACACAAAATGTGCCATCAAAGGTTTCGACAAGGGTTCTGGAACCGAAAAGGCACCCAACACCAGTTAGCCTTTCTAATAAAAATCAATTAAGAAAAGGACTGCATAGTTAAACATCGGTAACTATTTTCCAATCAACAAAATATCCGACAAGTTAAGTAAAATCCAGTAAACCCCCCCAAAAGATAACAATCCATTCCATTGAACTCCAAATTAAGTAAAGATAGATAAGCAAATAATCAAGAAAGGTAGCAAAATCTACAAAGCAAAGTAATAGGATAATTAATGATAAGGTAAGTTACTTGAAATTATAAGTAACTGATAAGAATAACGATAAATGCAGAACAGCTTTCTCAAGGCGGCTCTAGCTAACAACAGAAGTAAGTATCTGAAGGTCTACCATACTACAGCAATCTGTGGGCTTTTACCACAACCAGTATCTTTGTGCAGAAGACATTCTTTACCAATTTGATGTTGGCAACTATCAAGTTTAGCGCCAAGCCAGTTACCCACAACAAACCGATCGTCCCAACTGCAGAGCAAGGAAAAAAGACAAGTCCAGGTAATATCCCAACCATAAATGGTTATGTAACCGTTAAGTCACAAAGTTCTAGACCGAAAAGTGATTAATACTCTGAGCAGTAAATCCAGATACATCTGAAGTAACACAAGTTACATTGCTCAAGTATAAAAAAACTCAAAGGGGATGGTCTAAGCAGGAAAAGCCAGCATAACTGAAAAACCCGAAAGCTAGTCTACTTAGGCCAAAAAAAATCATAGGCAAAAGAAAGATAAGTAAATCAACAAAAAGCAATCATCAAATCAGACAATAAAGTTAAGGTAACTGTTCTAGCCACACCTATATATCTAAGTAGTTATAAGTTTAATTAGTTTATAATTTAGTTATGTTTTCTTATTGAATTCAACTTCATATTTTCCATGCTCAAACAACATATATTATTGTTTAAATATATCGGGTTGCATATATTCGCGATAATAGTTGTTGGACGTATTTTACTTGAAATCCCAAATACGCGCGCACGCACGGAACGTCGCGTGTCACCCGAAGCAGTACGACACATGGTACCATAGAAATACGACAGCCAGCTTGACCCGATCAAAAAAGCCTAAGACAGCGTCCTCCGAGTAAACCCGCACGTATTTTCCGACATTAGACACGGTGTGTGTTGTAATCGCCGGTGCTGTGATACGTAACTGAAGGGACCTACGGTAAGTTAGCTCCAACAATCCGTACGATCTTTTCAGGGTTTTCCAATTGATTCTAAACTCATATAATTTCAATTGTTACGTTCGGTAGCATTCATTTTCAATTGTAACGTTCGGTAATATTTTTGGTCACTATCGTGCTGGATTTTTCAAAAGTTTTAATATTTTTCAATGCGTTTGTTTGAGCATAGAACAATATATTCTAGATACTTGTAAAATAACGATCTAAAATCATTTATTTTAATCGTCCATTTAAATTCGCTAAACGATAGACAGGTTTTTTGTAACTCCTTTTTGTTGACACTAAATTCTCCGGCTTGCTTATCGTGTAGCGTTTTAAAATAAATAAAGCGTTTTTTCTTATTTTGTATTAGCGTTCTTAACATATCATTTTGTTCACTACAACAAAATATTCTCATTTTTTATCCTCAACTATTGTACTTTGCAGCGTTAACTTTAAAACGCTCTTTACGCCGATATAAAATTGAAATTCAGGTTTTATTCCGTTTACAGTAAAGTCCCGATAATTTAGGTATATCATTGTGCTTGCAGTTAATAATAATAGCAGTGTACCGAGTTGATTCAAATATTATTTAAAATTCTCTAAATCAACTAAATTGAATTCGTCCTTTTCATCTCATCACGTAAATAATGATTCTCCTAATGCTTTAAGAAAACTTTTAGACACATTCACAGAGAACTTAGCAGCGCTAAAAAATCTTAATTTACCTGTTGATGAATGGAGTTTTGTACTATTTCATACTTTAAAACAAAAACTCGATTCTGCTACTATCAAACGTTTCGAATTGCAAGAAGCTTCAACAGAAATTATGACTTATTCGAAACTTAAGGAGTTCTTACGAAAACAATGTGTTGCACTCGAATCAGCCGCTCTTTCTATCCCATTTTCCAAATCTATTCCTAAATTTCCACGTCAACCGCCAAAGCCCTTCAAATTCTCGGCAAGACTCTCTGTAATTTTTTACTAACATCGATCGAGATGTTACTCAAAGCTTATTGCAAAGCTGATCATAAGATTTATAAATGTCCTACCTTCCTAGATAAGTCTGCTCAAGATAGATTTAAAATTGTGATGGACAAGCAGTGGTGTGTCAATTGTCTTCATACAGCCCATCAAATCTCGCCATGTAGCTCGACATTCACTTGTCGAAATTGTCACGCCAGACATCATTCGCTTCTTCACGGTGGGGAAACACCAAACTCAACTAATTCTGTTAGTTCACCTCAAGCATCTATCAATATAAAGACCGTTCAGTTGCACGGAAATTCTCAACTTAATTCCCTGTCTCACTTTATTCCTTCCAATTCTACTGTTCTACTTTCAACAGCCCAATTAGAAATTCGTGATTCAATGGGAAATTTTCAAACTATTCGTGCATTGATTGATAATGGTAGTCAGAGAAGCATTATCACTCAGCAGTGTTATCGTCGCTTGCGATTGCCGTCCTTCACTCTAAACTTAGATGCTATTGCTTTGCCCAAAATTTGTTTAGAAATGCCAAGTACATTTGTACCTGTCGATAGATGGAAACATGTGAAACACCTCAAGCTTGCGGATCCAAAGTAATGATAGTTCTGAAGCCTCCTATATCAACACTATCTTTGGGTACGTTCTTTGTGGAAAAGTCATTGTGCCTTAAGTTTCACCTACTCAGGTCAATTCATTATTCACATCTCCAGAATATTCTCTCGATGTTACTTTGAAAAACTTTTGGGCATTAGAGGAGGTTCCGACTGCAACTCAGATTGCTCCTGAGGATGCATTGTGCGAACAATCTTACGTTGAAGGTTATTCTCGAAGTGACACCGGCCGCTACATCGTAGCTTTATCTTTCAAAGACTCTGAACCTTTGTTAGGTGACTCTCGAAATACGGCGCTTCGCCGACTCTATTCCCTGGAGCGCAGATTACACCAAGATCCTATTCTATATAAAGCATATTGTGATTTCATCCAGGAGTATTTGGACTCTGGTCATATGTGCCTTTCTACTCCGCTAGATAATCCCTCGAAGGCATATTACATTCTTCACCATGGAGTTTTCAACTCGAATAGTATTAAACCTAAACTTCGTGTGGTATTTGATGGTAGCAGTAAAACTACCAATGGAAGTTCTCTCAATGACTGTCTTCTGACTGGTCCTAAATTGCAAAAAGACATATTTTAAATTTTGTTAAAATTCCGACTTCATTATGTCGTCTTCACCGCTGATATCCGTCAGATGTATAGGCAAATTCTGGTCCAGCCTTACCATCAAGACTATCAGCGGATTCTATGGCGATTTTGTAAAAATAGCCCTATTCAAGATTACACTCTTCGCACTGTAACATACGGCTTGAGTTGTTCGCCATACCTTACCCTGCGCACCATAGTTCAGTTAGCCCAGGACGAGCAGGAAACCTTTTCTAGGGCAGCGTCTCTCCTAAAATCGGATATCTTTGTAGACGATGTGGTTAGTGGTTGTTCTTCTTTATCTGAGGCTCAAACCCTCAAAGACGAGCTGATTTCTATGCTAAAGAAAGGTGGATTCGAACTCCGAAAATGGGCTAGTAATCATAGAGAGCTTCTAAGTATGATTCCTGAATCTCATCAGCAACAGCAACCACAGGAATTCGATAATGATGAAATATCAGCTATTAAAGTTCTGGGTCTTCGATGGATACCTAATCTAGATGTATTTTCCTACTCTGTCGCGATCAAAAATGATTGTTGCACCAAGCGATCTATTCTTTCAGAATTGGCACGTATTTTTGATCCTCTCGGATTTCTCTCTCCACTCACGTTTTTTGCAAAATTTATAATCCAACACTTATCGAGTCTGGGTCTTGAATGGGATCAAGAACCTCCAAAAGATGTTTTGGAAAAATGGTCTCAATACAACTCGGAACTTTCTTTGTTAAGCAACCTTCATGTTCCTCGTTGTATAATCCCAAAAGACGCATGTACGTTTGAACTGCACGGCTTCTCCGATAGTTCTGAGCGTGGATATGCCGCTGTTATATATTTGCGCTGTGAAACGTCCACTGGTGAAATAAAGGTTTCCTTTGTTTGTGCTAAGTCGAAGGTAGCTCCACTTAAACGCATTTCCTTACCTCGTTTGGAACTTTGCGGTGCTGTTCTGCTGTCAAATCTCATGTATGTCGTTTCAACTACATATTCCAATCTTTCCTCCTGTCCTATATTTGCTTGGACTGATTCTAGCGTTGTCCTTGCATGGTTACGAAATTCTCCACATTTGTGGAAAACTTTCGTGTCCGATCGAGTCAGTTATATCCATGATCGAATTACTGCATCGTCTCGTTGGTTTCATGTAGGATCACCGGACAATCTTGCCGATTGTGCTTCTCGAGGATTACTCCCAAAAGCTCTTCTCAGCCATTCACTTTGGCTAGATGGTCCTTCATGGTTACAGATAACTCCTGACAATTGGCCAAATCAAAATCTTAACTTTTCTAAATCTGATGTTGTGTCTGAGGAAGCTCGGAAGATTGTTCTTGTCGCTGAGAATTCTCCAAATCTTTTTGAGACACTTTTGAACAAATTTTCCTCCATTTCAAAAATCAAACGTATTCTAGCCTATTGTTTACGCTTTCTTTCAAATTCCAAGAGGTCCTCTGAGAACATACGTGGTAGCTTTACTTCAAGGGAACGCCACCTAGCTCTTCTGCCTCTTATTCGATATGTTCAAACCGTTGCCTTTTCTGGAGAGATTGAGAAAATGAAATTTAAAAAAAAATTGCCAAAGGTATTTTCAAAACTTAGTCCCTTCATCGACAAAGAGGATATTCTCAGGGTGGGCGGACGGCTTACTCATTCTAGCTTGCTCTATGATCAGAAATATCCAATTCTCTTACCTCAAAAACACGTTCTCACTTATCGCATTATCGAGAGTTTCCATCGTGACAATATGCACATTGGTCTTCAAGGCTTACAATTCCTGTTATCTCAACAATTCTGGATTTTATCTTCCCGTCGAGCCATTCGACATTGCCTTTCTCGGTGTATTCGTTGTTTTAGAATCAAGCCTACCTCTTTCGAACCTCCTATGGGCGATCTACCCTCTACGCGTATCAATCAATTGAAAGCATTTCAGTGTGTTGGCGTGGACTTTGGTAGCCCTTTCAACATAACTCTTAGTAAAGCTAGAGGCTCAAGGGCACAAAAGGCGTACTTATGTCTATTTGTATGCTCTACCACCAAAGCTGTGCATTTGGAGCTTGCTTCCGACTTATCTTCAAGTTGTTTCATTGCTGCTCTAAGGCGATTTGTCGCTAGGCGAGGTAGATGTACTCATATTTTTTCCGACAATGGTACCAATTTTGTTGGAGCCTATCGAACGCTGTCTAACTGCATGCGCGTTGCTGCAGAAGGAGAACAGATTAAGTGGTCGTTCAACCCTCCTTCAGGACTCCACTTCGGAGGACTGTTCGAATCTCGCATTAAATCCGTCAAATTTCACTTAATCCGAGTGGTTGGTGCTCAGGTACTCACGTACGAAGAATTCTATACGGTTTTAGTTCAAATCGAATCAATGCTAAATTCACGTCCACTTTGCCCTCTAAGTACGGATCCAACAGACCTATCTGTTCTTACTCCCGGCCATTTCCTCACCCTCGAACCTCTCACATCTGTCCCTGATGACGACCTAACTCACCTTCCTTTAAATCGTCTGAATCGATGGCAATTAATTCCGCGCATTCAGCAAGATATTTGGCGCAGGTGGAAGGACGAATATCTTCACACATTGCAACAGAAAATGAAATGGTTACAACCACCCGTCTCTGTACAACCAGGTACATTGGTTATTATTAAAAGCGATAACGTACCTCCGTTGCATTGGAGTTGGGGACGAATTGAACAGGTATTTCCTGGCTCGGACGGTATTGTTCGTGTAGCTTGTGTAAGAACAGTACAAGGAGTCGTGAAGCGACCTCTTGTAAAACTCTGTCCTTTACCCATTTCTTAATAATAAAATACTTCACATTTTAGGTGGACGGCATGTTCTAGCCACACCTATATATCTAAGTAGATATAAGTTTAATTAGTGTATAGTTTAGTTATGTTTTCTTATTTAATTCAACTTCATATTTTCCATGCTCAAACAACATATATTATTGTTTAAATATATCGGGTTGCATATATTCGCGATAATAGTTGTTGGACGTATTTTACTTGAAATCCCAAATACACGCGCACGCACGAAACGTCGCGCGCCACCCGAAGCAGTACGACACATGGTACCATAGAAGTACGACAGCCAGCTCGACTCGATCAAAAAAACCTAAGACAGCGTCCTCCGAGTAAACCCGCACGTATTTTCCGACATTATACACCGTGTGTGTTGTAATCGCCGGTGCTGTGATACGTAACCGAAGGGACCTACGGCAAGTTAGCTCCAACAATCCGTACGATCTTTTCAGGGTTTTCCAATTCATTCTAAAGTCATATAATTTCAATTATTACGTTCGGTAACAGTAACGAAATAAATTCAAAAATAGATAATCAATCAAATCAAATAGGTAACAAGGTAAGTAAATCAACTAATAAAAGCAAACACCGAAATCAAACAATATAATCAAAATCAAGGTAACGAAATAAATTCAAGAATACATAGCTAATCAAAGCTCATACCCACGGTATATCAGTTTTCAGCTACCTACAAAAAAAATCAATATCAGACACAATAGTCACAGTTCGGTGTCAAATTCGGGAGGTTGCCATAATCAGGAGAATAGTCAAATTCGGGGAAGTCATAGCCAGGTGTGTAAAATCCGAGATATTCGTCAAATCCGGGAAAATGGTCACAATTAGGAAAACAGTCAGTTTCGAGAAATTTGTCACAATCGAGTAAGATCATAATTCAGGGTAATTTTCAAGCAAAATGCATACAGATATGGATTAATTTTTAAGATAGCTTATGAACTCATAGGAAAAATTCAACAGAACAATGTGAATAGAAAGAATTGACAGAAAGAAAAATTAATATCACAAATAAATCAAGCCAGATACAGAATATTAAAAATAACCATTATTTAAGGAATTTTAAATTCAAGAAATAGAAATGCAAATTGCTCATTAATTTTGTTTGAATCAGTTAGATGGACCATCAGAACCGGAATCGATGTACAGTCTTGAACATACCAAGCACCCTTGCTATTACCGTGTTCATCCTGGAGTTCGTACGTACATGTACCGGTTTTCTTTTTGATCTTAAATGGACCTAGGAACTCAGGAGCCAATTTTGAGCTAAAATAATTGGCGGCGTTTGAGAGCACTTTATTTTTACGCCATACCTCTTGACCAGAACAAATAATTGACCGGACGTCTTCGAAGATTGTATTGGTGTCGATTTCTTGACTGTGCCGACCCAATTTTCTTATGAATTTTCTCAAAGAGCTGTTTAAAAGTTTCGATTCGTTTTCGAATGTAATTTTGACAGTCCGTCTCGGCCGATGGAATGCCTTCGGTATAATCTTGCCCAAAAAGTTTATGTTCCCGCCCAAAGTTCACTAGATAGGGAGTATAACCAGTAGTTTCGTGACGTGATGTTCGAATAGCACAACCAATAGATGGAAGATTACCTTCCCAAGTTGGATGATCGTTTTGGTTGACATAAGATCGCAACATGCTTTTGACGATTGGAATTCTTTGGATTCAGATTCTGAGTACCATCACAAGTTAGATACTATGGAGCCCCATAAAGCAAGAAAATGCCCTGTTCGATACGGTTGACCAAAGTTTTTGCGGTAGCAGAACGACAAGGAAACAAAACAACATATTTACTAAAGTAGTCGGTAACTACCAAGATGTGAGTATTACCCTGAACGAGGTAATGGTCCTACAAAATCTAGACTGATGGACTGCCACGGTCCCCGAATATCGGGTCGATTACCCATTAAACCTGCTGGTGCTTTTTGCCCTACCTTAATTTGAGCACAAATATGACAGGATCGGACATACTTAGCCACATCTGCTCTCATCTTAAGCCAACAGTAACGTTCAGCGATTTTCCAAAATGTTTTAAAAATTCCAACATGACCTGAAGTTGGAGGATCATGACAGCGAACCAGGACTTCTTTTCGATGATCTTTTGGCAAAACAATTTTCCAAGAACTGGACTGATCAAGGAAGTTGGAACTTGTGGTCTTAACAAATTTAAAAATATTACCATTTTCAACTCTCCAACAAGGAAATTTATCTGGTTGTGCTTCCAGCTTTTTCAACATATCGACACACCACTTATCAGAAGTGTTGGAGTAAGAAGGTAACAAATCCTCCACGGCTGCGATATCTTCTGTCAAAACTGGTACGGACCTAGATAAAAAAATCTGGCACTATATGCTCTTTGCCTTTTCGATGGATTAGTTGAAAATCATAAGGTTGTAAACGAAGTGCCCAACGACCAATTCGACCCTGCGGATTCTTTAAATTATGTACACAATGGTGAATGATGGTCTGTGACTACCTTGAAATGAACTCCCTTGAAATAATGTCTAAGTTTTTCCACACTCCAAATCACTGCAAGACACTCCTTTTCCGTGACTGTCAACTTCATTTCCTGCCTAGTAATGGACGTGAGAGATAGGCAATTACCTTTTCCCCATCATCGAATTGCTGGGTTAGAACAGCGCCTAAGCCATAAGAAGAAGCGTCAGTTTGAAGAGTAAACATGATGTTAAAATCAGGACAGGACGAGACCGGAGCAGTAACAAGAGCTTCTTTAACTGATCTAAAAGATTCCTGACAATCTGGAGTCCATTCCCATTGTATGCTCTTTTTGGTAAGCCGAGTGATAGGAGCAATAACAGAAGAAAAGTTAGGAATGAATCGTCTGTACTAGGAAGCGGTTCCAACAAAACGTCGGATCTCAGTCACATTCTTTAGGGGTGAGATATTGATAATAGCTTGCACTTTTTCTGGATCAGGCCTTAATCCTTTAGAATCCACAACATAACCAAGATATTTTAGTTGGGGTTTGCGAAAGTGACATTTCTCTTGAGAAACCTTTAGTCCGGCTTCTTCTAAACGGTCAAACACAAGACCTAATATCCTCAAATGGTCTGAAAAAGTCTTCGAAATAATAATGATGTCATCAAAATAAACCGTTGCCAGGTAGCAGACGCATTCGTTAAACCGAAAGGCATGCGCAGAAAATGGAAAAGGTTTCGACTTGGAAGAGTGAATGCTGTAATCTCACTAGAAGACTCATTAAGAGGTACCTGCCAGAATGCTGATTTTATATCAATGGAGCTGATATAACGTGCGACGCGGAGACGATCTAAAATGACTGAAATATAGGGAATGGAAAAGCTGTCCTTTTTAGTAATAGAATTGACCTTTCTAAAATCGAAGCCAAAGCGATAATCATTGTCTTTCCTGCGCACCAAACATACAGTACTAGACCAGGGACTTTTTTCCGGTTATATTACACCTAGCCTTAACATTTCATCTATTTCCTTATCGATAATCGCTGGCTTGAACGGAGAGACAGGGTAATACCGCTGTTTAATAGGTCTTGAGCCAGGCTCTAATTTGATTACATGCTTAGCTACTTTACAGTAACCAAGACCAGTACCCATTAAAGAAAATTTCTCCTTTACCAGCGAATCAAGAACGGATCTTTCAGAAACAGACAAAGAATCACCATCCACAATACAAAAAATTTCAGGAAATTTATCTGAAAAATGCTAAACATTCTGTCTCAAATCAGGTACAATGTCCATGGTTTTCCAAAAATCGATACCTAAAATAAATCTATGAGCTAACTCTGGAAGTACTAAAATGCCTATTATACGTGTCCTGTCCAATGGTTACTGGTGTCTGAAAATAACCTATACTTGAACAAGTCTGGCCATT
>JAEQML010081240.1:0-11287 GCA_016904865.1 Pissodes strobi
TTTGGCATTTTTCAGCTGATCACTACTTCTTGATTCGACGTTTTTTTTCTAATCTCGTGGTAGAGAAAAGGCGAATAATAGAGTTCTTCTATAAATACCCATCGAGGCGAAAATATGGTTTGTGCAGTCATAGTGACTCAACATTTAGTATTTTAATTTTATGCTACCCTTCTTTGGGGATATTATTGTGCTGGTTTCTGTTTGTGTTTTGACACGACCGATTTCTCGGGATTTAACTACTGCATTAGGTAAGCATTTTCTTTGGTAATTATTGGTACAGTTTTTTGTCTAAATTAACGATCTGTGTTATTTTCTTTTGTACATTGTCCACTATTTGCTTTGCATCCCATGTGTTATCTTATCTATTCCATTTTATCATATCTGAATTTTTATTTTATGTGACTTTAGTTTTGATCATATGGAGAAGTTTATATTTTCTTTTAGGGGTGATTCATGCCTATCTCTCTTTTTCATATTCAAGTTGTTTGTACCTTCTGTATTTCTTTTATTTGCTGATGGTCATCGAAAGTCCATTGATAATATATAGGGGAGATTTGTTTTATAAAGAAAATGTATTTATGCAAGGGGGGCTATAGTTTTTTTTTCATTAAAATAAGGGCTTCGTCTAATGCATATTGGGTTATTACAGGGTCCTATCTCCGGGCCAGTTCTATTACGTGGCTACAAGTCCTATCTTCGGGTCAATCCTAGGCCAATCCTATCTCCGGGCTACACTACAGCCAATCTTATCTTCGAGCCAATTTTATTGCCGAGTCCTCTGCTAGTTCTACCCTCGGGGCCAGTTCCAGAGCAGTACCTACAGGTGCCCGGCTCCTCCACCAGAGTTCGACGACGGGTTCTAAGTGGTATCGTACAGAAGCTTAAGTATATGTATTAGTTTATTTTTCTGTCCGACTGTTATAATCGCTCTTATTCTTTTAATATAAATCAAACACTGACCGCCAAACGCTAAGATAGCTCTCATTAATTTTATTCTTCATTTATTCATTTGTTTATGTGGTCATTTATCAATACGTATTATTATCACTACATTTATAATTGGTGCAGCTACCAGCGCACGCATACGTATATGTAATAAGCTTAGGTAAACCAAAGTGATCACTTCGGATTGTAGTGTTTAGAGCATTTAGTTGTAAGGCATACAATACCGAGTGTTAACAACCGAATTGGTCTCCGTACAATCACCATATTGTACCACTATTATTAACTGCTTTAATAATCCTTTGACATTCCTTTGCGTTTAAATAGCCAAAAGTTTTACCATAGTATTGTTGCTGTGTTTAAAAAAAAACTTAGTAACAAATAGATTGTTCCTTAAATTATAGATTGTGTTTTCTTGTAAAGTTAAGATTGAATTTCTTTGTTTGATAAGCGTGCCTAGTGACCCCGTACAACACCAGCGGAGCTTTTTTAGTTTAGTTGGGAAAAACTGGTGGCGCTCTATGACCCCACTGCCGGGGCCGGGCTTTGTAACACGACTCTCCGGTGATAGGTTTGTTTTTAAATAAAATCTTTACTTGCTAACTTTAATAGGAAAAACGTGTTGCATGTTGACAGAGACACACAGTAGTCCGATTCGCGAGGATGAAGGAATGGTCGATCCTGCCGTAGGTCTTGATTAATTGCTGTAATCTGCTCCTAACTGCGGTGATAACTCTCAGTCGCTGGTAAAGGTTTTTCCGATCTAAATTGGGAAACAAGGGTACTGTCATCTACAAAACTGTAAACAGGATTATTCGTTTCGGTCAGCTGGCCTTTAGTATAGATGAGGAACAGAGTTGGTGAAAGTATTGCGCCCTGAGCCACGCCCGCGTTATTGGTGAATGTGTCTGAGATGCGTCCATCAACTGCAACGTGCAGAGATCGGCTCTTAAGGAAAGTGGCAAGCCAGCTGCAGAGAGAGGCTGGCAGTCCGAAGGACGGCAGTTTGTTGAGTAATCTGTCGTGCCAAACTCTATCGAATGCCTTCGAAATATCCAGCGCAATCGTTCAAGACTCTCCGTAGATCTCAATTGTTCTACTCCATATAATAGTGACATAGGCCAATATATCTCCTGATGATCTCTCTTTGTGAAAGGCGTATTGGTTATCGCTATTTATTCTGTTGTTCTCGAGGTACTTGAGCAGTTGCTGATTGACTACACGTTCCATGACTTTGTAGATTATGGGAAGCAAGGTAATTGGGCGATAGTTTGAGGGCGTGGTTTTCTTGCCTTGTTTTGCATTCGTGCGACTTTCCAAGAAGATGGGTATAGCCCTTTGCGGTAAGACAGAGAAAAAGTCTGAAAAAAACGGGTGTTAGTTTGTTGGCGCTGTTCTTTAACACGATGGCAGGTATTTCGTCCGATCATGATGCCTTTTGCGTATCTAGTTATTTAAGGACCCCGTACCTCTTCCCGTTCTCCCGAAATTAATTAATTAAGTTTTTCCGTCTCCCTCCTCCCCTGGTCAAAGGGGGGGGGGACACGGGGCTCCGTTTTTGTCCAGGATCTTCTTTTTACCCCAGCTACATCCCCTGAATATTTCAGCCCTCTTTCTATACGGGAACATGTCAGTAGAAGGAGCGTTCCGTTACATATCCGAGCGTGACGCGTGACGGTTCGGTCTCATTCAACCCCCACAAAAAAACGCAAAACGTGCCTAAAGAAGTTTCCACTTCAAAAATACGCAATTTTTTAAACCTATTTCTGTGAGCTGTGAAAGTTGTTTTTTTTTCTTGATTTTGGGCACTGCCTTGGGTTACTTCTGTTTGGTTGCGCCTCCATAGCGAGCGGAGCGCCAGGCGTGAAGTGAAATATTAGAAGACAACACTGGGCTGCTGCCAAATGCGCAGGTCCGAAGGTCGAAAATTTGGTGTAGATGGACGTGTTTCAACGGTGGCCAGAGACGCCAACGACTCTGTGATTCCCGAAAATGATGATCGTCGATAATCGAATCTGCAATCGATAAAACTTTCTTTTTCGTAGGTTAGGTTAGGCCAACCCTAAAAATCGGGAGTAAGTAAGGTTCCGGCTTTCGTCAAGATTGTCAAGATGGGATTCTTCGTGTCGATACAGCAAAATAATATAATTTAATCGATATCGTTAAAAAAAGGACAAAATAGTATATTGTGTAACTAGAAGGAAAAGCAAAACATTCCTGGACGATTGTGGTAATGGTAATTGCTGGACGAGGCGCAGCCGAGGCCAGCAACACAGGAGTCCAGGAATGTGCTTTTCCTACGAGTTGCACATACTATTTTTTATTCGATCGGAATTAATTATAATACGTATTTATAAAAATAGAGCCAAATATTACTCTAAATAAAAACGGTGTTTTAAATTTAAACTCAACATAATATCAAGTTTTGAATAGAGCGAGCTTGGAGTTTATTACGTAACTAGGGAAACCACAGCTAAATCTTGCTTTTGATAAACGTCAGATCTGACAAACAAAGTTTTTAAATCTGACAGAAATTTTATATTCCCGGCCTAGGACGGAAATGTTGTAGGTACGTACAGTTATTGCATGTTACCAAGCAACGAATACAATATACTGGAATCATGACTTTTGCGATGAGAAAACACATCGGAAAGGTATAGTTTTTCGTCTGATCGGATAAAAATATCAGTAGGTATACGTAGGTATCTATATTAATGTCAGTTTGTAGAATGGTTTCGCCTTTTTTCATCATTAAATCTTTGTACCGTAAAACGGGGCGAGATTGATTTTGGGGGGCTAGTTTGATACCGACTTCGCTAGTGCGCATTATTACCGTTATAACTTCCCCCACTTATTTCTTAAGCATGCCGCCAGAAGGATTCGTTAATAGGTAAACAAACCCACGCGAGGTCACGTCCACCATACCTAATCTGTTATAAATATCTTGTGTTTTGGCCGTTTTTATTAAAATCACTTCTCCGATATAAAACTGTGTGCTGTATAACTTCGAGTACCCAAAGGTGAGCATTGTAACTGTATTAATTTTGTGCTAATTGATAGGATCATTATTTCTACACCTAAAATTATCGAAATTTCGTTCATAGATTTTAAGGTTATTTAGAAATTCGGCGATTCGCGTCGTGGGGCGAGTTTGATCCACCCAGTGGGGCGACATTGATAGGTATCAAACTCCCCCTACCAACCTACCAACTTACCTATAGAAATATTGTTATGTTCATTTGTTTTTCTATAAGTAACTAAGTTACCCATTACTAATACTGTTTAGTTTTCATGTTTTTAAATGAATAAATAGCATTTAAATAAAAAGGGTTTGCGATGCTATCAATCTTACCCCACATATCAATCTCGCCCCATCGAAAAGATCTTTCATACAGAAAAATCTAGTGAGCCAAATCGAAAACGGGGCGAGATTGACTTATTCCGTTCGAAGACACTTAATCTAACGCAATTTCAAAGGGGGTATCAAACTCGCCCCATTCCGTGGGTAAGATTGATACGACCTAGTAGATTTTTTTTGTTGTTATCCCTCCATCTTTTTGTGTGTTGGGTTACCAAATAACCCCCATCATATAACCACATAATATGTCATTTCTAAAATAATTAAAAAATTAATTGGAAAGTTTTTATCCCAAAAAATATTTTTTTATTACGCATGCATCATAATCAACGATTATCGCACGCTGCAGCGTGCTTAAAATGATGTTTATGATGCGCCTACTTTTTTAAAGGTTGCTATAGAAACATTTGATCATGTCAAATGTGACAAATTAATATATTCGGAAGTAATTGCACAAGTGCACCAAAATTACCGATAATTTTGCATGACAGCGTGTTGTCTAAAAATGCATGAGTTCATTTTCATATTTTGGAGAAAGAGCCCGACACCGAAGGTGGAGGGCTCTTTTTGCAAAATATGAAAATGACCGAATGCAGTTTTTCTAAGACAACACGCTCGAATGCAAAATTTTCTGGTTATTTTGATGCACGAGTGTAATTCGGGGGAATATTTCCCGAATTAGGACATGGTTTTAAAAAAATACATTTTTATTCTTTTTTTAATACAAAAACGTACATGTAACTGTAAACAAAGTACAGAGATGCAAAAAAAACGATTTTTTTTAAATCCGAAACGAGACATTTTTAATAATACATATATATTCACTAGACTTTGACGTTATTTATAAATTGTCGCTGTCAAATTTTCAATGGAATTACCATAGATACGTACGATGCAATTATCGCTGTGCTCTTTCGGTTTCTACAGTGCAATTACCGCTGTAATTTTCCGAGAATTGCACTCCTCTAATGGGATTTTTTATACATGAGGGAAATATTCGTCAATATATCCCTTAAGTTTAATATTTAAAACATTTTTGAGATTATGATGCATTCGTAATAAAAAAATAGCGTATGATATACGTGTATAAGAGGCCTTTAAAGCCCTTGCGACTTACAAAACACTCCACGGCGCGTCGTGTTTTGAAATATGTCGCGCGTGCTTTAAAGGCCCTCTTATACACTTACATCATAATATACTATTAAAACTATCAATCTCGCCCCGTTTTACGGTAATTCAATTATGTATTATTTATGCTGTGACACAAAAACCAACCATATTTTTATTTTTAATTTTCTGTATCGTTATTGTTAATATTTTGTTAAAATAAAACAGGGTTCTAATAAGTAAAAAGGATCAAAAATCGATGGTGGAGGCGAGACCGTACGAGACGTCATCGTCACTTATAAAGAGGAACATGGGGACACTTACAGGTTTTAAGGTCTGGTTTAGGGAGCCCGACTTAATTATTATTTTTAGATCATTTTCAGTTTGATATTTAGTATCTGAATTGTTTCATATTATTCATCGTATTACCCGATAGTGTTAAAGTCGTTATGGATTCTGTGAAAGGAAAAGATTGGATTTTTAGTTCTCAGTAACTGGATGAAGCGTTTATATGTGTTATCACAGTTTAAAGGCTGATTTTCATATATAGGACTGCGCACCGACTGTGCACCTACCGTGTCGTTGTCACTGTAAACCAAAAAATTGTATGTTCCATATAAAACGCACTGAAGCTCTTATTAACATTTTCACATATAGGACTGTGCTACGACCTTCAATCCTATTGTGAAAAAGTAGAATACCCGCGACGGTCGCAGCATGGTCACAGTCGGTGCACAGTCCTATATATGAAAATCAGCCTTAAGACAGTTCGATCACTCCTTTGATATTCTCCTAAAAGCCGGTTTTTTTTGCGAGCGGTCGTAAATCACAGTGAACACCTGCAGTAATAGCTAAATGCGAGGTATACGAGGCCGCGCATTATTTTATCGGTTTGAATACATCTACGCGGAACGATCAATAACTGAATTAGTTGCTTTAGTTATTCATGTTAATATTTGGAGTAGTAGATGTGCAACTTTAATAAAAGGTTAACTTATGGACTAGATTTGATAGGTATTAACAACAAATGCAAAATGTGAAATAGAAATATATTATACCTAAGTATACATAAAAAATGTATTAAAAAATAAAAGAAGAAAAAAAATAGTAAGTAAGTGAACTATATTTTGTTTATAGTAGCGTTTTTTCACAAAAATGTAGCACAGTATTGCGAAAACCGCATCTCTCTCTATCTTTACTCGTAAGTGAGATACCCCGTAATATCATCGAAAATGGGGTACCCGGTACACTATCGACAAGGTCGGCTATCTGTCATACAAACATGATTTAACTTACAGGAAGGAGTTTCAAGATTTAGGCTGCTCGAAGGTATATTCTCTTGCCTTGCATCTTTGAAATTTTCTGTAAAACAAACAAATCTGTTTTAGTTATTTAAGTGAAAATTAGTGTAAGAAAACAATACGATAAGTAGGACGCGAATAATTATGCATTTAAATTTTCATGTACTTAAGAAACTTGTGTTCTTTTATTTAAAACAAGCTGCATATTAATATAGAAAAAAAAACAAGAAAATACGTTCTTTTTGTACTTAGCAAAAGTTACAATAGATAGTTACAGTGGCGTAGCTACCGGGTGGGCCAGGGGGGGCAAGGCCCCACGGCGCCAAGAGAAATTAGGCGCTGCTCCGAATTTATAAATATGCTAATGCTAACAATGCTCATGAGCTTAACTGAGTTTTTAAATTAATTAAATTATAATACAATCAAAGATCAAAGACCAAAATATGTATTAAACTTTTTACCCAACCGATACATTTTGTGTCAGGTATTTATTATTTATTCTATGTGGACTAAAAAGATATATCCCGGCGGCATATTTACACATCCTCACATACAATGGCACCAGGGTGCTGAAATCGGTTAGGATTTGTAAGCGTTTGTAGCGCTACAAAAGCTCACTGATTTGGGCACCTGGAACACGCTGTTATATAATATTTCACTTTTCGCATGGCCCTCCGCTCGCTTCGCTCGCTACGGAGACTCAAGAAAACAGAACTAACCAGGTGCTAACCCAAACTAGCCCAAGACGTACCCAAAATCAAGAAAAAAACTGTTTAGGAACTTAACCTAAAAATATAAAAAGAGCAACGGGGTTTGAAACCAGGCCGCCGAATTGAAACCTAACCGTCTAGACTTCTCGACCACGAGGGCTCTTGTCGCAAATTGATTGCATCGCGAAGACATGGCGCGATAGCTTTTTTAGCGCTACAAACGCTTACAAAACTTAACCGATTTCAGCACCCTGGTGCCGTCGTATGTTAGGATGTGTAAATATGCATCTCGGCGCGGCGGCATTTGGTACATGCAAATTTATAAAAACGCTGCGTAAGGCGGCATGCGACAAAAATTCCGAAAATTTCGGTCGCAAAAAGTATGTGTTTTTTAGAGTTTCGTATTTAGGAGGTACCATTAGCCAGACAAGTCTAAATAGCCTAGCAATACTAAGCATAGAAAATTAATTTGCCCAACAATTTTTTTGATCAAATAATCGATCAATTTACGTCGATTTAAAACCGAAGAAAGACTCCAATGTTTAATTAATTAATTAAGGTTACAGATGTTTAGTTTACGTTTATATTTAAATATGTATGTACCTGTTGATTGGTTGCCGTTTATATATTTTATATTCATATTCCTGTAAATAAAAAAAGCGTGTGCACTATGTGCGCATATCAGAAGTGAAACTTCTTAAACTTAAACACCCTAACCTGAGATTTGGTTAAAAAGTAGTTTTTTTTAAATATATCACTCAATTAAAAAAAGGGAAGGCCTAAATTAAAAAAAAACTATTTTCCATAAAAGTTTCGCTTATGTCTTGACAAGGTAATAGAGCAAACCCCATATTTTTATCTTGTAAACGAACAAAGATATTACAATAATTATACGCCCTAGCCTTATACATATCTTAACGGATTTGGTCAAAAATTGTTTTTTTTTAATATATCACTCAATTAACAAAAAGGGAAGGCCTAAATGAAAAAAACTATTCCTCATAAAAGTTTCGCGTATGTCTTGACAAGGTAATAGTGCAAACCATATATTTTTATCTTGTAAACTAACAAAGATATCACAATAAACGTCCGTGACCGTTTTCCGTTCCCTGCCAGCTCGCCCCCCGTGTGTCGGGATCGTGACATTCAAATTTTACTCCCGGCGCGCGTTAAGAAGTTTCACTTCAAAAATATACGTTTAATATTATGATGTATTATTTTTTGATTAATTTGCGTATATACACAAAATATAGGTTTGTTTTAGGCGCCAGCGGATAGGCTTACCCCCGGCGCCCACATTTCTAGCTACGCCACTGGATAGTTAAACATACAGATATAGATCATAAACTTAAAAATAATAAAGATGCAAATACCAAAAATCTTACCATCTAATTTTGAGACCATTGAAGGAAGTATTTTTGTCGGTATTGCAGTTTTTAGCAACCGTTTCTTCTAAGCAGTAAACGATTGTTCAAAATGTGCACTACATATTCTTATGCGTTTGAAAGCCTGTTCAGGTATAAATTTAGCGTATTTGTGTTCACCAGTAAAGCCTAATGCTTCTTTCCAATTCGGGCAACTTAAAAATATATGCAAAATATTTATTATGCCTATTTTACCGGAATCAAGTTCTTCACCAATAAATAGTCGTAATAACTTCTTTGCCGTATAAAGCGGCAACAATTTACTTCTGGTTCTAATTACTTGGCCTAGTTAGCAACAAATTTAGTTATCTATATATCGTAATGGCAACTGCTAAACTAAATATCTAACTTAATCTAACTAACTTAAACTTATTTTTAACTGCAACGTTAATTTAAGTAATAAAAACTAATAATAAATAACTTTTTGAAAATTTATTTAAACATACCTTACTGGATTTAGTGGAATTCGAAAAGATGACGCATCTCCCTGATTTATGTTAACGTCACATCCATCAACACTGCAGTAAGAAGAATGACTAGCTTGAGAAGCCATTCCCGAAACTATCTCCAAAAAGTAACGTTTCAACGCACACTCTAATAATTATATCTAATTTTAATTGCTCACCGCATACAACGCTCCGTAAATATGTAAGCTTAAAATCTTAGGACACCGCGTACCAAACCACTGAGAAGTGAACTGCCGACCGACCGGTAGAAGCGGCAGTTTGGGGGTGAGGGAGGCGCGTCGGCAAGAGGGAAACTTATTGCTCGAATGGTCAAGTGCTTGGACTATTTAGAATATCTATAGACTCTGGTGTCATGCTCGATATAAGTATTGTTTGATTTTGTGTAAACTGTGTGTTTGTGGTGTACAATAATTAATTAGGAGTTACGTAGGTGAGACAATCTCACGGAGCAATTCAATTCGGCTTTTTACTTAATATTTGATTTTAAGAGTTATTGTGTAGGTATTTCATAGAGTAATGAATATTCTCTAATAACTTCAATAATTATTGTATTTAAGAATCGTATAAATTTCAAAGCCATATATTAATTCTGTATTGTAGAGTTTGCGCAGTTCCTCCCAAACCTGCAGCAGAGTGAAGAGCCTGCGCCACTTGGAGTTACCAAATCATGCTACACTGTTGATACTTTGCCCCACTATTAGTTCTCCCTTATCCCTCTATACTGGGGAGAGGTTGCGCCACTTGTCTAATCCTGCTACAGTGTGACTATTTTCATCATCTGTATTTCCATATACCCCCTCTATTGTGAAGACAATGCTTAAACCACTTGTGGAATAAAGTGTATACCTTGCTATACTGTGAAGATATTGATTAATTTCCAATCTTCGTTCAAACACAACGGTCGCATTGTAAATTGTAAGAAGCATTTTTGTTAAATTCTGAGGACTCTAATAATAACGCTTTTAATTTAACAATTATGACAATCTGAATACTCCGACATGTTTTATCTAATCCCATAATAAGACCCATCATCCAGGCTCCACGTCTATTATTTTTTACCTAAATAATTATTTGACATTAATTTTAATTTTATATGTAATGAATAGAATCTAAGCACACTTTAACTTAAACATTAAATATCTTTTTATATTTTTTTTACTTATTAAAATCAAAATAAAACTTAGATAGACTCCTTTATCAATTAAAAATTAAATTCGAATAAAATAATTGTTTTCTGTTTATCTTTTCGTTTCTCTTAAAATTATCCGACACATTTTTCAGAAGTGGGATTAAGATGACCTGGGTTTATTAATTTGCTAAAATCCAAATACAATGCCAAGATGACATGATTTTAGAAATGTTGTGTTTCTTGGCAACTATTTATTATTTGGTTACCGTCATTGTACCATAGGTCACAGTAAAAATACAAAGATTTTCGATCGTCGCTATGAAAGACTACTCTCAAGAGGCTCCGGATTCGGACGAACCTGTACCCTCAAGAAGAAATCGTACCGAGTATCTGAGAGTGAACGACTCTATCGAACTTTTTACCATAGTAATAACCACTTTATTAGAAAATACGGCCGAACGAGAACGGCCTAATACGACGGCTCGAAATGTGTCTGTATATGACCTCGAGGCCAGGGTACGTTCGGCTCAGTGCCAAAAAGTCGATGAGCTGGCTAACATTTTTCGCTGATCGAAAGAAGTCACTATCTATTACCATCGAAATTGGTCGATGCTATTACGCAACAACAAAATTGCGAGGCTTGGCAGAGGTTTGCCAAGTGTCAAGTTTACTTGGGAAAATTAAAGTACGCTTTTCCTTCTAAACAAGACTACTGATATACTGGAAATGGTAAATCGTAGTAAGCGACCGAAGGAAACCGCACGAGTAATAACACTTAAGAAAAAAATGACGTCAGTACTATCCTTTATGAACTTGTCAGAAAATTGCATAACTTTTAAGAAAGACACG
>JAEQML010081241.1:0-11286 GCA_016904865.1 Pissodes strobi
TGATAATAATGTTGACGATTCTATCAAGATATAGATATGCAAGAGATCAATGGAAGATTTCCAAAAGGAGAGAAGGTGACATAAAATACTGAAGTTGGGTGTAAAGTACAAATTTGACCTATTCTTATCAATCGAGTAAGAATGAGACGAGGCGTCCTGACTGATCTTGTGAGGTAAATGTGTTTAAGTATAGGTATAATTAATCTCTACAATTAAGAAGTATTTATATATACATCTATAGGTATAGAAGTTACTAGTAGTTTTGCTATAGGGCCTACTAAGGATGAAATGCGAAGACTCTAAAATTCTAAAGGTATGAGACTCTATTTTCGATGCGTATATTTATAATTATTTTACAAAGAGATCTTTAAGAGTAGAGCAGATAGAAGAATCGCATGTATCTGTCGAGTCATCCTCACCCTTAGAAAACCAGTTAGACTTATTAGCAGCAACAAAAACCTTGTTTGCTGCACCAAAAACCCTGTCAGCTAGTTTAATACCCTTACTTGCTAGAGGACCTTCCTTTACGCTTGGGGAGTCCGGCGACGATTTCTTCAAAAATCCTTCAATGGCCGTACCCAAAGCCCGTGCGTCAACCAAAGAACCGCTTTTTTCATCCCATAAGACTTTTCCTGGTTCCTTCATTACAACTTTTTCTGATAAATTTTCCAAGAGAAATTTTTTCTCGCTTATATATCCGCTTCTAGGTTGGTGTCTCTTGGCGAACCAATTTGAGGCAGTATGATACGGTCTGGAGGTGGCGTCTTGCTTTTTGGATGTCCAAGGAACGTCCAAGTCCTGCAGAACAGAAATGTCGAAACTATTGGATCTGCTGCTCTTAAGTTGATCGCGTTTCTCCATCGTCTTAGCTTTCTTCTGCTGCAACTGGGGAGTCGGGGTCTGGACTTCCCTGTCCCACTGATTGATTTCCATGGCAGACGTGGAAAGAGAAGATAAAATAGATATCAGATCAGTATTAGTGCAAACAATGCCAGACTTTAGCTTACTTGTGCTTGGAAGAGGCGGAAGTTCGGAGGCCCTGCGCTTGGTGGAACTAGGAATTGGTGGAAGAGTGGTACCGATGAAGTCCGAGAACCTACGGCCTGAATTGGTGTATCGTTGGACACTACCTGATGCTTCGTCCATCGGCTGAACTTCACACAGTTTCTCGCTGCTCGTATTCCAGACTTTCATACGTACTTTTCTGGCTTGAACGATATCGTCCATTATATCAAGTTGCAGGTTGTGAACACTGCCTCGGGATTCAGTGGATGGGGGACAAGCAATGGATTCTCTACGGTTGGGTAAAATTCGAGGTGGAAAAGCACTAGGAAAAGCTGCAACAGATTCTCTTCGGTTTCTTCCTCCACCGAATAGAGTCTGAGGAACCTTGGATATTGTGACTACAGAATGCCTTCTCCCTCCAGGGGATACTTGAGGTGCCTGTGAAAGTGTAGCCAAGAATTCTGCTTGTCTTGGCCCAGGCATGGCATCAGCTCGATCTGACAGTCTTCGGATTTGGCTTGCGGTGATTCCGCTGCATTGCGGGGTAGGCAAAGAGTGCTTTCTAATATCGCGGGCATAGGGAGATAACAAATAGGGATTCATGGTGGGTGATTCATCTTCGAAACTGTGCTGCGAACTGTTAGTCTTTTGTATTTCGTCATCGGTTTCTTGTTCTTCAATTACGATTTGGGGCTCTGAGGTCTGGGACTGGAGACGGGCAACTGACGTTCGACGCATGGTTGTTTAATAAATCTGGAAAGGAAAAAAAAATGTTACACATTTTGAAATAAATTATTCTTAAATAAAATATATTTAGGAAAATGTTAATAAATATTGAATTATAATTCATTCTCTAATGAACAAAGGGCACATGGTGGGTTTCTGATCATATACATGTATAATTTTAAACATTAATGATCAAGACGGATAGTTTCATCTAGATGAGGGGCGGAAGCAGCGATAGGGATGCTATAGGGTCATGTTAGCGCATGCACACACTCGTAGGGCCAGTCATGACCAGCTATTACTGATCGTTTTTTTTTCTAAGTGCGCTAACTGCTGTTTCTCAAACTTTTAATATGAATCAGAAAATTCATTTAATTGTAATTATTTTTTATTGAATTAACGCACTAATATGCTTATGAACTTGCAAGCTACTGACTTGCGGAATACGGTTAAAAATTTGCCTTTGTGAACACGCCTAAAAGTCGAGACTATTAAATAGTAACTTAATTTCTTACGAACGAAAAAAATACGTCACAACAAATGGAAAATATATAGATTAAGTCTGTGGTGAAGTACAAATACAAATATTTACAAATACAAATACAAAATACAAATACAAATATTTTATTAGTGTTACCTGTACAATGGTACTTACACAAGTCAAAATCACAATAAATCTTATAATTAAAAGAATCATACACTTGACAATACATATATCTTCAAGAGAACAGTAAAAAATAAGGCACATGCCACTAACTAGTCACAAAAGACAGCATTATAAGGTTAAAATAAATTACAAATTGTTAGAGTTTGGCAACAAGAAAAACAATTAAAATGACATTTTAAAATTTGACATTAACTACTACAATACAATAACTAAAACTAAAATTGGCAACTTAAGAATTCATCCAGGCTATAGAAAGCACGGCCAACCAAAAGACCCCATACGGCTTTCTTAAACCGATCAAAAGGTAAACCTTTCACATTGTTCGGCAAAACATTTAAAAAATGTATTGCCAGACAACCAGGACCATCTCTGCATCTATTCAAACGACGGTATCCAGGCACAAGATCTCCACGATTTCTTGTGTTTTAAGAATGGACCTGTTCATGAGTGGGATAACTGCCTATATGAGATTTAATATACAGTAAATTGTCCATAATATAGATAGATGGCAAAGTCAATATCCCCAGACAGTCTGCTCTGTATGAGAGCCCGGCGACTATTCTAATAGCTCTTCGGTGAAGAGCAAAGACTTTTATGGCCCATGGGCTGTGACCCCAAACAATGACTGCATAAAATAGGTGACAGTGACATAAAGAAAAGTATGCCTGCTTAAGCACAGATGGGGAAACACAGTTGGCTAGACTAAGTAAAAATATATTGCTACTCATTGTAGAAATACAGGCATCAACATGACCATTCCAGCGCAATTCTGGATCGAGATAGGCACCCAGGAATTTGACATTATTAGCACTGCCCTCGACATACCTATTTTGTACTGAGAAAACCATTTTCTGCGTCTTTGATGCATTGAGAAATAGTCTATTGGGTGAAAACCACCGCTCAGCCTTCGACAGCGCCTCACACGATATGCCTACGGCCACATCACAGGTACTTGCTTGGCAGGCGACTGTGGTGACATCGGCAAAGAGGGTAAAATGTGTATCTGGGGCACTTCCTGGCAGGTCATTTATGTATATTAAAAATAATAGTGGACCTAAGACAGATCCTTGAGGCACCCCAACACTCAAAACCCTCTCAGCCAATTCCACCCCATTCACCCGCACTCTCTGGCAATGTCCATGAAGAAAACTCCGAATGAAATAGACACTCCCCACCCCGAAGCCATAATGCGCCAGTTTTTTTAGAAGGATGTCTTGGGAGACGCAGTCAAAGGCCTTGCTAAGGTCGCAAAACCCCGCTGCCAACATATCACCCGCCTCAAAAGCTTCATATACAGCTGAAGCAAGATCCAGAATTCCTGCAGAAGTACTACGATTTTTCCGAAATCCAAAGTGAAGAGATTGTTTGATTCAAAATAATGAGCCATCCTTACAGCCATGCACTTTTCAAATATCTTGGAGACAAGAGGGAGTAGAGAAATTGGCCTGTTATTGGATACAGCATCTATAGAGCACCCTTTTTGAAAATTGGGACAACGGTGGCACGCTTAAGAATACTAGGAAAAATGCAATCTTTAATACATTGGCTAATGAGATTAGCTAAGGGTGAGATAATAAGATCTTTTATGCCCTTTAAAAGGTCAACAGTAAATCCGAAGGGGTCCTTGCCTTTTTTATTTTTAAGATTAACAATTACATCTCTGACCTCTATAAAAGTAACTTAACTGAATGTAAATTGGGCCAAATTATAAGGGGGGGGGGGGGGGGGGGGAATTTTATTCTGGATATCTAAAGCTACACTAGTAAAAAAATTGTTAAAATCATCCGGCAATAAAGCACACTCAGAACCATCGTTTTTATTTATATTTTTCCCTCTGTAGCTATTAAGGATTTGCTACATGATTTTGGTAGGGTTAGAAGAATTTTTAATAAGGTTGTCCTTAGCCCCAATTTTCGCAGATCTTATGGCCCTTTTATACACTTTTCTTTCTTCCATTAAAACCGACTTCAGCTCAGCAGTTCCGTATTGGCTGTACAGCCCCGCCAAAAACCTTACCTTGTCACAGTGAGCCCTCAGGTCCTCATCAAACCATCCACTGTCATGACACTCTCCGGACTTTCTTTTGTGGATCTTGAGAGGAAAGCTCCGTTCATAAGCTTCAGACAGAAGAAGTGTCCGCTCTTTATTTTTCTATGTGCTTTTTTAACGATTATTTTTTTATAACGTGTTAGAAAATATTAAACATTGATTAAAACAATATTGTACACATTTCTAATATTTACATGACGGATTCACATATTTTTCGAAAATCAAAAAAAAAACCGTAAAATGTCTCTTAGTGTTCCTATTTTTAAGAATTTGGATTTGCTCGATCCAAAAATGAGCATGCCAATGGTTTTTAGAGATCCGTTTTCACAAAAAATCGGTAATTCAGAAAAAAATTAAAATTTTGAATTTTTTACTATATTATCATTTCTAGTTAAAGAATATTAAACGATAATGAAAAGTTCTGAACGTCATTGTATCTGTAGAATATTCTCGAGAATATTTAATGTAGATTTGGAATATGTATCTACAGACATTTCGAGTTTTACTAAATTTTATATGTTCTAGCACAATATTCATTGTTGCAGAAAAAAAGACGTAATTTTTATTTTACTAATTTTGAACGTTTAACAAGATCCTCCTCATTGGCTATTCGGCAGGATGTATAAAATGAATCTTTGTCTTTAATCGAGAAGGAACTGCAATCCACCAAATCGTTTAGAAAATATTTTATTAATTATTGCCGATCACCCTAAATATTAAACAACACTGCTTAGTGGCAATTTCAACATTCGAAGATTTGTCCCAAAGTTAGTTTAAATCGGAGTGATAAAATACATTTAATTTGGTTTATGATTTTTATTCGATTATAGATTAATAAGCAAACGCATATATAAAATAAGCAAATACAAAGAGCAGTTCGCCGACACCCGTTTTTCAAATGTTAAATGTTAGGGTAACCATGGTGATTTCTGTCAACGCAACGAAGGACAGCGCCAAATTGCTCCAGTTTTTTGTTTTATGAGCGGGACACATTACGACCGAAATTTATGCTTCATTGTAACTTCGAATATTGTCAACGGATTTTCAAAAACGAAACAACGTTTTGTCGGTCTTTGGTACGACGTTTTGTAAAAATGCTTATTCTTATGGTAGTGGTATACCATTTTCTTAAAAACCGATTTTGTTTTGATTTTTAGCAAGAAGACAGAATTTAGATTTGACATAATGGTGCCTCGAGGCTTCTATATATAGAATTCCCTACCTTATAATAATGAAAGAACTTTATTGATATTTTTTAGTAATTTTTTTCAAGCTATATATTTGTTTCGGTACTTTATAATACAAAATGCTTCCATATGATGCGGCACTCTAAAATTGCAGTGGGAGTAAACCATTGTTATTATTTCATTGTTTAAGTTTCACGCAAATCATTACCGATAAAATATATCGTACTTTGTTTCCCAAGCAGCCTGACGAAATTAGCTCAGTTCTAATCGGAAATTTTAAGATTATCATCAAAAAAACGAGCGGCCACTGCCGTATGCTGATAGAAGTGCAATAAATACACAACTCCCAAACACCACCATTTGATTGTAGGGAGCATTCGGCAAACCCCTTTTACGCACTCGGTAGTGAATTATCATCAAAAATGTTTAATGTCTTTGCCATTTTATCTGTCACCACTTGAACGCACGTCAGTTCAGTAAGAGCTTTATTAATAGGAATGAGTTAAATACAGGACTCCCAAACACCATCATTGTGCGGGGGCAATCGGTAATTGATTGGCTTGAACGGAGCATAATTATTGAAAGCAAATCCCCCTTTCAAAAAGTGATTTAACATGATATATTATGGTTGTATACCCTGTGGGCAAAGTTAAGTTGGAAGCCACTTCCCCTTGTTATAATTTTTTGTTTTTCAGCCAAATTTGTACTCAGACGTTGCAATAACAAGTGGCTTTGATTAGAAAACGTAGTGTGAGTTCAATCTGACCGTTAAACATCGGAACACTAAATAAAAATAAAGGAAATAAAGGAAAAAATTAAAAAATATATATTTTTTTAATTTTTGGTAGAAGGCTGCTTGGCGCAATTTAAACTGCAGGACGTCATGTTGCCTGCAGCCGTACCAATTTCAAGAAAAAAATTTAAAATAACAGGAAAGGAATATAATATTAGAAAATGCCTTAACTTACAGCTTTTAAAGACACTTACGCTTGATGTTAAAAATAAAAGGTTTGAAAGATGCCAAATCTTTTTTTTGGATTTTAAAAAAGAAAGCTGATGATGACTCCTTGAAGACGAAACGTCGGATTACAAAGTAGATACCGCATTGTATAGAGCAGAAAAAGTGCAATAATTCAATTTGAAATCAATTTTTAAACGAGTGTTTTTCGGGATATCTCCGGAATTACTCGGAATTTTAAGACTCTCTAATCGGCATATTGTTAGGCACCTAAATGCGCAATTTGGCCTAATTTTATACATGTATAAACCATATTGTAATATATCAGAACTTACAAAATCAAATAAAATACATTGTTTGACTACTGCTAAGTTTGGTGTCCATAGGATTGGTGGCTCCCAGTTGACCTGGTGCGGTAACTCATGCAGGTTTATTATTCAACCTGCTGACTTCAACCTACCGACCTGTAGTATTGTTATTTAACCTGCCGACCTCCAGTTTTTAACTAACATCAACAATGCCGGCCAGCAGGTTTTTCAGCCGATTTAGAAGATTTTTACTTGACCTGCCGATCTGCGTAAGAAGTAGAGGTTGTACCTTATGCCGTTCACCACTTTAACCTGGGACCTGCAAGAAATGAGGACCTGGTGTTTCCGTGAATGAACGGGATCAATATCGTAAACAGGACAGGTAAAGGAGATAAGAATACGCTCATTAAGCCAGGTAGACGGACTGCCTATGCCTATATTAAAAATATCATATCTGCTACATTGCCTTCCAAAAACGAATCGACATACGCAATAATTTAAAAATATAAATATGTCCTTGGTGCTAATCTTTGTTTGCAAATGAAGTGCGTTCGACGCAAGAAATCTGTTGTTGAAATTGCGTAGTACTATTTGCCAAGCGAAATCATTATCTACGCTCGCACCGGCCGGTGTTTTTATCTGTCTTGTTTATAATAATAAAGTGAATGATGCGACCTACCTCAGTGCCACTCGGACGAATCCTGATGATGACCTCGTCCGTCTCGAGATTGTGCATCATGATCTCCCCGCACACCTCGCGACCGTTGAATGTGACGAAACATTTTTGTTGCGGCACCAGTTCGGTACCTAAAACGGATTGAAATCCGGGACCGATCAGGTCGGATTCGAAAAATTCGGCGGTGGTACGGCCCAGGGTGCCTTGTCTGGAATCGAAACGTACCGTGTATCTCGTGTTCGGGGTGAGATTGATACAGTTATTGTTGTCCACGGTCGCGGGAGTTTTCACGGCCTGGATCACTCCCGAGTAGTATTTGCCGTCCTCTCCGGGAGCGCACACGCGAGTTCCGATAATTGATCGTTTCGCGATCCTTTTTCCTGTCGACATTTTTGACGACGACGAAATATCAAGTCCAAAAAAAAAATTAAAAAATTACTACAATCAAACAGTTTTTTCACAAGACGACGTGGTCGGTAAAATACAGTCTTCGGACCAACAATTTCTGCACGGATTCCTGCTGGTGGCTGAAACACTCTACGGACACATCAAGGACCAATTCTATGATTTTGTTATCGTAGGATATGCACATACTTATGAGTGAACGCTCGTCGTTGATAACACGCCAGTTAAACGGCTAAACAACAACTGACGAGGCGGCCGGCCGGCACGATGCCGTAACGATCAACAGCTGATCGGAACGCTCGCTCCATCCTTGTTTGTTGTCGATGGAACGCACTGCGGGTCGACTCCATCTTGTCGGATGGCAAAAACCAGAAAATAACTGTTTAAGAAAGAAACGCAACCTTCAGTGATAGAAATAAATTCCCAAACACCACCACATTGCGGAGCAATCGATAAATGACGGTCCCAGTATCTCCGTAATTGTTGGAGATGTCATTGTATGCTCTTTTGCCATTTTAAGTTTGTTCCCAAAAGAACACGTGACTTTTTCGATAGGAGCAACAATTATTACAGAATTACCCAATAAAAGTGTAGAAAATGGGACACACTATACAAGGTGTGCTGTTTTCGTGCGTTTTACGGGGTTTATCACTTATGAGCAGAGTTACATGGCGGTACCGTACCACTTTTTGTCATTAGAAAGATTTCGCAATCGGATTTGTCCTAGCCCTCTTTAGTTTCTTAGCTACAGGGTGATTTAAAAAAATTGTATTTTCGGTTACCCCTCCTATCTCAGCTCTCTGATAACTTATCGAAAAGAAGAAAAGGAGCTCTTATAGAACTTTTTACGCATCAGAATATAGTGGCGTACTTGAAATTTCTCTCGGATTTACTGTTTTTGAGACATTAACCAAACTGCAGTTTTTTATATGCTATATTTTTTCATCGTATATTGGTCACTATATCAAAAACGGTAACTCCGGGAGAATTTTCAAGTACGCCACTGTATTTTGCGTAAAAAGTTTTATAAGGATCCGTTTTCATCTGTTCGATAAGTTATCGGATAGCTGAGATACGAGGAGTAATCAAAGATACAACTTTTTAAAATCACCCTGTAGCTAAGAAATTAAGAAGGCTAGGACAAATCTGTTTGCGGCATCTTTCGTTTGACAAGAAAGTAGTATGGTGTCGCGAAAACCGCATCTTTGTAACTCTACTCATAAGCGAGAAACTCCGTAAAACACACGGAAACAGGACACCCTGTACAGGGTGGCTCGAATTCAAGTCTATGTACGAAGAACTCGAAAACCGTACACTGTCGTTAAATTAGGGCAAAATTACGCATTTGGGTGCCTAACAATATGCCGTTTAGATAGTTTTAAAATTCCGGGTATTTCCAGAGATATCCGAAAAAAAAAACGAAATATTGAAAAACCATTTTATTTTTTGCCTGGGCTTATAATGGGTTTCAATTGCACTTTGGTATTGTCACTTTTTCTGCTCTATCCAATGGTGATCTACGGCATGGAAACATCAATAGTGGTCATCATCAACTTTCCTTTTTTAAATACAACCTTCAATTTTTTTTATCGCTTTTCAGGTGATATTGGCGTTTTTAATATGAATATGGGTTTTTATTTTTCATGTTTATTATTTTTTTAAATTATTTATTTTGCTTTGGAATAAATAATAAACAGCTTATTTAATTTTGTTATTTTTTATTTGTATTAAAAATAAAGGCCTCAATTTTCTTCATAAAAAGAATCAAAATAAAATATTTTAGAGAATATAAAAATTAAAAAAAAAAATTTAAATTAAAATTAAAAAGAAGGGCAAAAAAAATAAAAAAACAAATATTCATACTAATAACGCCAATATTATCTGAAAAACGATATATAAAATTAAAATTCGTATTTAAAAAAGTAAAGTTGATGATAACCCCTTGAAGACAAAAAGTCGGATTCCAAACTGGATATCACCATTGGATAGAGCGGAAAATGTGACAATGCAAAAAAGCAAATCAATTTGAAATCCGTTTTTAAATAAACCAAGAAAAAAAATGAAACGATTTTTCAAAATTTTGTTTTTTTTTCCAAATATCTCCGGAAATACTCGTAATTTTAAAACGTTCTAAACGCCATGTTGTTAGACATCTAAATGCACAGTTTTGCCCTAATCTGACTGACACTGTATCTCGTACGGTTTTCGAATTCGAGCCACCCTGTACTCTTGTACATAATGGTATTGAAAGCAAAATGAAATAAAAGGATTATAAATGAAATTCTACACATTAGGGGAGACCGGGGCAAGTTGGCACACATTTTAAAATTTATTTTTTATTTAGCACTTCAGACAATTGATCTGAATTACAAAATATGCAGAACAGATTTGCATATTTTTCCTACATTTTGGAGTGTTTAAAGTGTCTATATTAAAAAAAGTTAAACAGTTACAGTTTTTTAAAAAAATCAGTGTAAGTGTGCCAACATTCTCCAGTTTGGGGGGTATGTTGGCACACTAATTGGGGTTAGTTGGCATATGTAAGTTATATAGACAGAAACATTTTTTTTCTTTTTAACATTTATTACCGTCTAAGAGAATATGAAATAAAATAGAATAAAAAATCGTCAAAAAGCTAAAACAAAAAGTAGTATACAGTTATTTAAACATCAAAAGTTAATAGTCAGAATCATCCGAGTCACAATTTGAACATATGTATATGTCAACATGCCCTGGAACCCATGTGCCAACTTGCCCCGACACAGGTTCTAGAACAACACATATTTTTCCCATAAAACAAACAATAATTTATAGACTTTGCCTAGTAATCCTAGTATAGTATGTCAACTAGACACGTAACAACAAATTGCGATAAAAAAATCAAATTCATAAACAAATTCATAAATTACTAAAGGGACAAAAATTTACTTACCGGTATTGAAAACAAACAAACACAATTAACAGGTGTTCAACGAGTGATTTTCGGCGCGCGACGTTTTACATGGTTGCCGAGAGTTGTCGGTTTTATATTTTAATGATATTTGCGTTTAAACATGCTCACCAATTGCAGATATAAGCATTGTGCTAACTTACCCCTGTAGCCAACTAGCCCCGGTCTCCCCTACAGATGTCATGTCATAAATTTTTACTTAATGTGGGGGGAATTAAACTGTCAAAAACGATGTCCAATGATATGTACATAGTAAATACGTGAATGATACCTACATTTTTTAACGGTGACATAGGTCAATATGACACCTGTGAAAAAATAAACAACTTGTTCTGGTCTTCTCTTTTTGAATTAG